>VCRD01002283.1:34070-83886 GCA_006783055.1 Trinorchestia longiramus | reverse complement strand
CGATTGGCCGGCGCTGCAGCTGTGTGGCGCACTGCAACCCTCAGCTGTACAGCTGTACGTCCTGCAGCTGTACAGCTGTACGTCCTGCAGCTGTACAGCTGTACATCCTGCAGCTGTACAGCTGTACATCCTGCAGCTGTGTGGCGCACTGTAACCCTCAGCTGTACATCCTGCAGCTGTGTCGTGATTGTAACATTGCCCGTGTGGTGATACTGAGCGAGTACACGTCTGTAGTACTTGTACAGCTGCGTTAGTTAAAGCATCGCCTTGTCTTGACAGCTGCACGCACACTCTTGACCGCTGTGTTGACAGGTACACGCACACTCTTGACCGCTGTGTTGACAGCTACACGCACACTCTTGACCGCTGTGTTGACAGCTACACGCACACTCTTGACCGCTGTGTTGACAGCTACACGCACACTCTTGACCGCTGTGTTGACAGCTACACGCACACTCTTGACCGCTGTGTTGACAGGCAAACTCCTGCATAGCAATGAGGGAAAGGAAATAAAACAATCACCTCTTTTTGTTTCACTTTAAAGTTTATTGAACACTACATCTACAGTGGAACAAGAGATGCAAGACTTGCGTTTATTTATGTGATGAACAAACAAGTAGAGGATAACTGAAATGAAATATCCTGTTTCTTCCCCCATGCTGGGGAGGAGTTGCTGTGAAGTAGAGGATATCTGTGATGCTTCATGTGATGAGGCTCTAAGACCATCCCTTACCATTATGCCTCATGTGATGAGGCTCTAAGACCATCCCTTACCATTATGCCTCATGTGATGAGGCTCTAAGACCATCCCTTACCATTATGCCTCATGTGATGAGGCTCTAAGACCATCCCTTACCATTATGCCCAGCCTTCTGTCACCCCAGTTTTTCATTTGTTCCTGCATTGCGCTGCGTTGCTTCTAAAAATGTTAATGAAATGAAGCTTTGCCAGAGTGCCCTGAAACTTGATGGGTGGATTATTGGATCAATGATAAGGGGCTGTATCCTTGGAAGCAATGATGAGTAACTGTATCCCTGGAAGCAATGATGAGTAACTGTATCCCTGGAAGCAATGATGAGTAACTGTATCCCTGAAAGCAATGAGTAACTGTATCCCTGGAAGCAATGATGAGTAACTGTATCCCTGGAAGCAATGATGAGTAACTGTATCCCTGGAAGCATTGATGAGTAACTGTATCCCTGGAAGCAATGATGAGTAACTGTATCCCTGGAAGCAATGATGAGTAACTGAATCCCTGGGAGCAACGATGAGTAACTATGCCTGCGAGTAATTGATGAAATTTAGTGTCATTAAAAATAAATAACAAACTCTCACATCTATTACGTCTCTCTTGTATACATAATCACCTCTTTATTTCTGAACACTTTTTCAAAATTCTTAAACGTGCTCCGATTTTTTCCCCAGCAAAGTTTCCTGCAGGTTGCCACGGCTGCAAAGCAGATTTTTTCTTCAGTGTCAAGTCTCAACGTCTCGTGATGAGTGTACGATCGCCTTCATCTAATTCTGAATTAATTCCATAGCTTCTAATTCAAGATCATTCACTATTGGTTTTGATCTTCCCGAGACTGGGTCATAAGATTTAGAACTCACTCATTTTTAGCAGAGTTTTTGGAAATTATGTTCGAGCCCGAGTTTTTGGAAATTATGTTCGTGCCCGAGTTTGTGGACATTATGTTCGTGCCCGAGTTTGTGGAAATTATGTTCGTGCCTGAGTTTGTGGAAGTTATGGAAAGGGATTTTAGATATTGAGCGTGCCATGGGCTGCGTTGGAATCAGAATTTGTGTTTCAGAATGCAATGAAAAAATTATGCTTACAAAATTTACGTAGGTCGTATGTTTTCAGATGAACATCATTGCTTTTGTGCACGTTGTTTTCGCAATATTTATTCATGGTTTTCCTTTAATTTGAATTAAATAACTCGATGAATTGATCTAAATTGGACAATGACATTAAAATTTCAGAGTGAATCTGAACGCATCAATCGCTTCTGCATCTCTCGTATTTTGATGTTTAATCCACTTGAAAAAATCTGAATCCTGTCACTGTCAAAATTCATCTTCCGAGATTTGACTATGACCCATCAACCCATCACTTCAACTAATTGATTGAACTACACAGTACATGAATTATTCCTACTGAGACAACTCAGGCTGATTACCACAGCTGAATCAATAATACCAGTGCTACACAGTCATGAACCCAAGGACAAAAAAGTGCGGAAGAAGTGGGAGTTGTGAAGCAATAGGCGTCAGGGGCGGGGCTAGCGAGCGGCTGTGGTGCGGTTGTTTAGTATGCCATGGCACGGGCTGCAAAGCGCTGCTTATGTGACGAGATGCGCGGCTCTCAACGGCTAAACGCCCTCCAAATTACCCCTCAAACTGCCGCTACTGCTCCAGTGTGAGGCTCTACCTCGCTTTACCCTCATTGCAATCACTTTTCCCTGACTTTACCCTCATTGCCCACATTGCAATCACTTTTCCCTCATTGCCCTCACTTTACCCTCATTGCCTTTGCTTTACCCTCATTGCCCTCATTTAACACCCATTGCCCTTACTTTACCCCATTGACCTCACTTTTCTCTCATTGCCCTCACTTTACCCTTATCTCCCTCACTTTACCCTTATTGCCCTCACTTTACCCTCGTTGCCTTATTCTCTCTACCAAAACTTTTCCTTCACTGTCCCCTTGTTACTCTCACTTTTTCCCTCACTTTCATCAGTTTCCCCACTCTGCACATACTTTCTTCTTGCTGCCCTTACTTTTCCTTCACTGTCCTCTCTTTCCCTTAGCTGCTTTAATTTTTCAAGCTACCCTCACTCTTTCCTCGTTCTTGATTACAAATGTAGAGTCCTTTCACTTTCCCCTCTTACATAAGAAGCTGCCTTCCAGACGCTCCTTGTTCTGATCATTCTGTCGTGCTGTAGATGTAGCCGGCCGTGCCGTGTACAGTCGTATCTACGACCTGCTGGTCCGTGTTCAGTCGTATCTACGACCTACTGGTCCGTGTTCAGTCGTATCTACGACCTGCTGGTCCGTGTTCAGTCGTATCTACGACCTGCTGGTCCGTGTTCAGTCGTATCTACGACCTGCCGTGCCGTGTTCAGTTGTATCTACGACCTGCCGTGTCGTATAGAGTCGTATCTACGACCTGCCGTGCCGTGTACAGTCGCATCTACCACCTTCTGTGACGTTTCGAACATAAATACCCCATTGTGTATCTACGTATGTACAGAAGTAAAATATTAACTGGCTGTTAGAGTGAATGTGACGGAAAACTAACATTCAAGAAATGGTTTTCTATTGAAAGAAGTTTTCATTCAACGTAAATCTCGAGCAGCTTAGGGAGGAACGACAGATGTTCGGGAAGCAAACATCGGCGTTATGCAAATACAGAACTCGAGCATGGCAATTATAGGTCGACTGGGAGCGTTTGTAAGGTATCGGATTGACGCAAGATGCGTCTAAAGCTTCGCGTTGAAGTGAATCACTTTACGTTAATAGAATACTGTAACCCACACGACTTGCTTCTATTGGACTATTTCTACGGTACTTATGAGGCTTGACAATATTGGCGGTTTTTGCACCACCCTGACTAAATGATGTATTTGTTTGATTGAATGGGTTAAAATTTAATGTATTTTGTTGTTTGCAGGGAGCAGCCCATATTCTCCTGCAAAGCCCACGTGTTCCACATCGACCCCAAAACAAAGCGCTCTTGGATACCGGCCTCCTCCACCGCCGTGTCCGTCTCCTTCTTCTACGACTCCACCAGACAGCTCTACAGGATCATCTCTGTGGAGGGCACCAAGGTAATGCCTTAAGAAAATTTGCATCCCTGTGTTACAGATCTGAATGATGTCTTGTGAAAACAAATGTTCCTATGGTAGCGACCAAGGTAATGCGTTAAGAAAACTTGCATCCCTGTGCTGCAGATCTGGATGATGTCTTTTGAAAACAAATGTCCTTCTGGTAATGTCTTTAGAAAACTTGCATCCCTGTGCTGCAGATCTGGATGATGTCTTGTGAAATAGAGGTCCCTGTGGTTGCGACCAAGGTAATGTCTTTAGAAAACTTGCATTTTTGTGGTTGCATCCACTTCCGTCTTTGAAGAGATAGTTCAAAAAGGTTTGTGTTCTGGTCATCAAACAGGCAAATAATTACCCTACTTTCCGCAAGTTTCTGCACTTTTATTATGCTCCAGCTGAGCGACTGATTTCAAGATTTTTGGCCTAAGTTAAGCGAAAGCCGTTAAAAGAAAAAACTTGTTCCCTCATGTCGTCCTAATTTTGTAATCCCCAAACTTGCGTTAAGGTCAAAACTCCCCGGACTTCGCTCTCGGCTTTAAGCCAAACAAGGCTGTGGGTTAGCATGATATCGCTACCTGAGTTCACCCTGCCATATGCAGAGCTCAGTTTTCTCTTTTGCTTGGAAATACAAACTTCCTCGTTGGCACCGGGGATATTTTTCTCAAAACGGACATGCCCTCGGAGCTTACTGCTTTGTTTTCTTCCGTGGTCGAGTACAAATACGAGTTGAGCTACCCACATTTCTGGGACTTGTCACTTTTGACAAGTACGTATAGTTCATCTTAAAGTCAACCTTTTTCTGAAAGATGGAGATGTTCCCTGCAGACCGTTCTTTGTGATGCAAGTTATGGGTTCAGCGGTTTGTAAGACGGTTGTGACAGGTTTGTTGTTCTTGGTAATATATAACATTAGGCAATTCTTTATATTCATATTTTAGGGGCATTGATTAAAGCTGTTCTGGAATAGTATTTATTGCTAGTTATCATCGGGCCAATTACGATCTAAAACTGAATTTTTACTTCTTTTACGTGATTACAATGCTTTCTATTATTCACCTCAGATCATATAATAGTGTTGCTTTATAAAGTAATGAATCCTGATTATAGCGTTTTTCCATCTTCAGTTTATATTTTTAGACCATTGTATTCAATGTTTTATTTAATTATTTCCTGGTTCTCGTGTCTTGCGTGATTTTTTTAAATAGGAAGGAAGCGGAAACTTGTTTTTATCGTTAACATTTAGCGTTAACAAGATACATTAGCTCTAATACAGTGGTACCTCGACATACGAGTGTCCTAACTTACGAATTATTTAACATACCAATTGTCATTTGGTTCAGATTTCCGCCCAACACACGAATGGTCATTTGGTTCAGGTTTCCATGGGCGGAAATCTGAACCAAATGACCATTCGTATGTTAAATAATTCGTAAGTTAGGACATTCGTATATCGAGGTTCTTCTATATTTTGAATTGAACATCAATATTTTCTACAGTGGTTTCTTTTTGTCACTTGAATTAGACGCGTTACTCATGAGTGAAGCTCTTGAACACTCCCTTGTATTGTGTGTTTCTCACCCGCTGAGTTCAAACTGGTCGTCAGTTCTCCATTATTCAATCTGAATTTGACATGCAATTTAAAAATCACTTTGATTGAATTTTCGTTATTCAGGATCGTTTTTAGCGATCGTGTGTGTCCCAGGAACTGCTCATCTACGATAAATTGTGAATCTTACTTCGAAATTGTGGCCTGACATCAGTTGTGAAGCCACGGCCCATTTAATCCAATTCCTGTCTATGCAACATGAATTAAATAGAATCTTGATCCACAGAAAATTTCATTTCGAATATCATTTTACCTTTATGTTCAGCTTCCTTTAGTTTTGTAGCTGTGATAGTCTCAAGAACAGCAGAGTAAGTGACCCTTCCATCAGGTAACCTTCCTCCCTGTTGTCAGGCTGTGATCAACAGCACCATCACCCCCAACATGATGTTCACGAAGACCTCACAGAAGTTCGGGCAGTGGTCGGATATGCGCGCCAACACCGTCTATGGCCTCGGCTTCTCAACAGAAGGAGAGCTCAACAAGGTGGGTTGCCTTGTGTCTACACACCCCTACTGTTAGTCTGGTGTGTGTGTGAGTGAGGTGAGTGTGTGTTTGTGTAGGGCTAAAGCAATCTGATGTAATAATTCCTTGTGTCCACACACCCCTACTGTTAGTCTGGTGTGTGTTTGTGCGTGTGCGTGTGTTTGTGCGTGTGTGTGTTTGTGTGTGTTTGTGCGTGTGTGTGTGTTTGTGCGTGTTTGTGTGTGTTGGTGTGTGTGTGCTCTCGCGTGTGTAGGGCTAAAGAAATCTGGTGAAATAATAATTGAGGCTGTGTTCTGAAATACTTGCTTCTAATCTAGACTGGAGAGATTCTTAAGTGGAATCTAGGCTTCGTTATTAATCGAATTACTAGAGTTCGTATTCATGTTGTGACTGTTTCACCAGAAAATACCTAGATTTTACTTAATCTATTGAATAGAGCACATTTGTTGCTTCTGAATATATAAATAACTTTATTTCATTTATTAGAACACAACATTTACAATACATAATTAAGGAGTTTACATTTGGAGCTGTGATGTTCGTCCGGAACTAAACTTTATTCATATCTTTATCTTGAATTATGTACTGACAATAATACCACACATCCATGATGCTGACCACGATGAAGTCCAGTAATACTGAATGTGTATCAGTGACGATGAATATTTACTGTTTGTGTGAGTACGTTGTCTTTTTGAGAGTGCAGCATTATATCATTAACTAAATTCCGCATTTTCTTCTTCAGTTTATAGAAAAATTCCAGGAGGTGAAGGAAGCGACGAGGGCAGGCAAAAGTAATGGCACTTTAGGCGGCAACACCTCCCTTCCTGGTGAGTGATGTTGCATGTTGGTGAGTGATGTTGGATGTTGGTGAGTGATGTTGGATGTTGGTGAGTGATGTTGAATGTTGGTGAGTGATGTTGGATGTTGGTGAGTGATGTTGCATGTTGGTGAGTGATGTTGCATGTTGGTGAGTGATGTTGGATGTTGGTGAGTGATGTTGGATGTTGGTGAGTGATGTTGGATGTTGGAGAGTGCATGTTGGATGTTGATGCTGTGGCGTGATGGATGTTTGTGAGTGCATGTTGGATGTTGATGCTGTGGCGTGATGGATGTTGGTGCTGGTCTGTGCCGGAGGTTTTTCTAATAATTATTGTAATAAAAGTTGGTGTGTGTCAGGCGGTGGCGGCGGGATGGCGGCGTCAGCAGCGGCGGCGGCGGTGGGAGGTGCCGGCGGCCCAGCGTCAGCATCAGCATCGCCGCTGACAGCGAGGTCCAAGTTGCAGCAGCAGCAGCCTGATGCCATGTTGGATGTCAGCATGATCAGCGCAGGTAGGCAGGCGACTTAAATAAGGTTTGACGTCAGCATAATCAGTGCAGGCCTGACTGACGTCAGCACGATCAGTGCAGGTCTGACTGACGTCAGCACGATCAGTGAAGGTCTGACTGACGTCAGCACGATCAGTGCAGGCCTGACTGACGTCAGTACGATCAGTGTAGGCCTGACTGACGTCAGCACGATCAGTGCAGGCCTGACTGACGTCAGCACGATCAGTGCAGGCCTGACTGCCGTGCTCTTCGGTAGCTCCGTGGGTTAGGGAGCATTTAATGATTTTTTCATTGCAGTTTAAATTTAGGTAAACTCGAGTAATTACCTATGCAATAAAGGAACCGAGATTTATTGTAAAGGTAATATTTGAGGTCTTCATCGTACCTTTCTAATGAGCTGTTGCAGTTGTATTAGATACACAGGGTGTCCATAAAGTCTCTTATAACAGTCTCAACAGCACCTCTTTCACAAAAAGGATCCCTGAAACACACAAATGCTAAATAAAATGTGATTAAAAACTTTGATAAACACTGAATATAATAGAACAAATCTGAATAAAATATCTTATCAATAGCATTTGTAATAAAGTTTTGAAATGGTAAAGAGACTTTATGGACACCATGTGGCGCTGGCATTCGCAGCTTTGATCATCACTGCGACATCACAGTTTTAGGCAACGTGGTCATCAACACAGTTCTAGGCAACGTGGTCATCATCACAGTTCTAAGCAGCGTGATGACTTAGAGTATCAACTTTTCTTACAGTATCTTTTGGAAATTATATTCTGCTGAGGTGAGAATGTGTAGAAGTTACGTATGTTAAGCTAGGTCGAGGCCAAAAGTACCATTATATTGAAATATTTCCTCAGGGTTTTACCACCAATGAAGAAGGCAGAAAATATTTATCTTATGTTTAAAGAATATTAGTCCTATATTCTCAAGTGACCAGCAAAAAACGTTATCATGTGGACTGGAGTCAATGGTAAGCCATGAGTGAGTTTCAAAATTCAAGTCAGAGATTCTTAAACACGGCCATTAATTAACTAGACTACACTTATGCAAAATATGTACGCCTAACATCTTGGCTTTCAGGTTGAAAGTATAAAAGGAAATATAGGAAGTCAGTTGCCACGTAAAAGAACTTCTGCTTTTGTAACTCATTCATAAAAAAAGTGAATAAACAAATATTCTTATATTAGTTCCAATTCCTTGGCTATCCCTGCACTCTGTTACGCTCGCTACCTCCTCCCTCACCACGCTAGTTGTGTATGCACTTTGCTTCTTCCATGATCCTCTTTTTGAATGCGTAGTGGTTGTGCACTCACTGTAGACTCGAGCATGAATTCCTGCCTGTTTTGATGCGTCCTTTCCTCTTCGAGCGTGTTTCCCCTGTAGTCTGGTAGCTTTTACCTTGTTCCTCTATTGTGCGTCATGAACCCAGTCCTATTTTGTAGTTGAATTGACTGGGATTTGCGTTTGTTGTGGTATAATCGACGAAAACTTGACCAAATTTACGTTAACCCGACGATGAAGTGCTACTTGCGGTAGCACTTTCCTCCACATCTGCAATTCTTTTCGAAGATGAGGAAAAATTTGTGCTGCTGAAGTTTCAATATTTTTAAGTGAATACATAGTCACGTCCTCGTTCAATATTTATCAGTGACTGTGCAGAACTATTTCATGAGAAATTATTTCTAGTTAAGCTGCCATGACCGTATCACGTCACTTGACTTGTCATCTGACACTTCTGTGTAGGACGTCTAATTATTAAGTATCTGGACTGCCACTACATACATATAGTGACGATGCTAAAGTACACAGATTGAAGCCGCTTGGCACTGATTGACTTCAAATTCTGCTGTGCATGCATTTGCACACGTATACTGGATACCAGTGTGAGGTGAATGCTGCTTTGCTGCTAAGTTTAACAGCGGTAATTATTATTTGAGCAGCTTGTACGGAAGAGGAAAAGTTAGAACTATTCATTGTTCAATTTAACCAACGACATAAGGTACGGAATTGCTGCTTTTGCTCCACTTATTGCGTATCTCTAGTTCTAATCTGCATAGCTGTGTGAGCTACGTGGTCGTTAGTTTGGCGTATTTTTTTCAGCAAAGGTAGTAACTGCAAGAACCCTTAAGAGAACAATAACGAAGTGTTGCTATGTCCTGTGACGGTCTGTCTTTCTTTCACTCACTCGTACTGAACAAATCTGTTACGTCTACCTTCATGTAGTTGCGTCCGTCACTTTTCCATGCTGTGGTGCAACAGTCCTGAAGTTTTTAAATATTATGTAAAAGTAGTGTGGAAATTACTGATACTTTAAGGACAAAATACCTCGTATAAAAACAGATGCAAGTCCCCTGATTCGTGACCGAACAAAGTAGATTATCATTGGTGCGTCTAGTAAACCTTGTACAGGGTGTCCCCAAAAAATAAATACATATTTTAAAATGCTGTAGTTTGAATACTACTGGCACTAGGAGCCTGGAACTGGTCTCATTCGATAGAGTAAGATCTGAAATTTTATTTTGTATCCAAAAAACGTTGTCACCTACCTTATGTACACGTTATAAATACCAGTAGTATTCAAACTACAGCCTGTTAAAAATGTATACATTTTATGGGGACACCCTGTATATTTCATCAAAGGATCTTCTGACATTAGTGACACTTACTTTGAGTAAATCAAATATCTGTGTAGAATCACGTGCTACTACTCTGAGCAGCTAATATTGTAGTGTTATTGCGGTTCCAGTACAGCACCAGACTAAAGCTGTTGTACAGTGGTGTCATCATCTCGTAATGGCATTTCCCTCGTACAGAATAAGAAATATTTCGAAATTTTTGTGTGTACGAGACTGAATTGACTTACGTGGTTGAGGTACATGGATGATGGATTTACTTTAGACATGGGACTTGGGTATCGACTCAAAAATGGGCCAAACGGCTTGTTCCTATTGCCTGATTCTATTCTATGTATTAGCGCTGATTTTGTTGTGGAATGTCTGCGTGTTTGATGTAAGAATATTACATAAAACCAGCAATTGTTGCCTGCAGAATTGGATTCGTTACTTGAAGGCATGGAAAAATTTGTTGGATTGCGAACTCTCCGACGCCGTCGTCCCACGCACCTCAAACTGCGCATGCCAGAGGCTGCCAATCTTGTGCAAAAGCAATCCAAACTCATTAAAGAAAGTGCCGTACCTGATGCTTGTGATACCAGTGCATTGGAGCTGTTTGGAAGAAGTAAGCTTAAGCCTGATAAACCTACAAAAGAATTGTGTAATGCACACTGTCTGGAAGTGCAAGGAACCACCAAGTTTCTTGAAGAGTCTTCCTTTGGCGGAGTGTATCCGTTTCAAAGGGATATTATTTCGTCTGAAAATTCTGCTAAATCTGCTGAAGGGAGGTATCGTCTTTGTGCCAGGAATATCCCAGCGAAAGATGTTGCGGAATCTACACAAAGCTCTGCTCGTTTAGCAGCTACTTCTCACAAAGAAAATGTGCCTTTAAAGATTCGGGAAAAGCTTCTGAAGGAAGGGACTTGTTGTTCTTCTTGCGGTAAAGTAATTCACTTCAGTTCTTTGAAGTGTCCAGAAAATTTGCAGATACTTAGCAGCTCAGAATATGAAATTCCAGTTTCAGTTGCTGATAACGGCGTTCAGTCTATAAATGCAACGAAATCAATCGAAAAATACGTAGACGGCTTCAGTACACCGATAATTTCTGACAAATTACATGGTAAGGAGTTTGTCACGCCTGTAGAAGGTGTGAGACCCAAAGATCGTGGCAGAGGGCATACCACGCAAGTAGTAAGAGGGTCACAGGCTCTGGAAGACGCTATCCAATCGTCTGAAGAAGGGCATGGACTGCACAACAGTTCTCGCAGTGCCGCCGCGTCGGTATGTATGATACCCTTGAAATATAATGGAACTAGGAAACTTGAAGAACGGGGGCACCCCACAAGGTCTATTTGTGGGATGTGCGAGGAGCAGGACAGGAAGAAGAGTTACCAGCATCCCATGAGGTGCACGAGGGACGTTATGAGTCGCAGTGCTGAAGGAGGCGCTGCTGGAGAGTACACCTCTGTCTCCTGTGGTGCATCTGACTACCTCGACCAGTACAAACTCAGAACAAAGACCTGGCCTCACGTTCCTATCTTCCGACCAGGCTTGTGAATTTTTATTCCCTTTCATTGCGATCTGAGACTCGCCAATGTTGTCTGATGTGCTTCTCTTGTGTGTCTGGCTCAGCAATTTTATGTATATTATCAAGCTACAAAACTATTTAATGTTCGTTGTTCTATATGATATTGATGGATATTAGGTACAGTTTGTCTTAAGCGATGTAATACCGTATCGCTAGACTTACGCAAGGCTATACTTACATCGAACTTAATTTCAATAAATTCATTTTCTCAGCTGTTTACTTATTAGTTTACACGGGCATTTGATATTCGTTGTTTTTATGAAGCTGTTCCAGTAGCTGACGTTGTCTTTGTAAAGGATGTTTTTGCTTTACTGAGAAATAACTAACCTGACTTATGCATGTGTAATTAATCACCTCTATCACTTCCCTGAAATTGTCATTTACGTTAATTGCGTAGTTGATGTTTAACATGTAGTACGTTGAGACATTCCTTGCCTCTGTACATTCTTAACCCATTAATGCGTAGCGTACAGAAAAATTTACACCAGTGAAATTTCATACATCTCAAATAATAAAGGAGTTATCAAATCACTTTTTTGTGAGAATTCGCCCAGAAATATATTCCACAAGTCACTGCTCCTTATGTAATTTGTTATTTCTATGTGAGCATCATTAAATTTACTTTTTTGTAAACTAAAACAATCGTTGTTGCTAGTGGAATTACTTCGATAGTCTGAAGGAGTTTTTGTGTTTACGCAAAGTTTACATAGAGATGTATTTTATTTTTAATAATCAACTGTGTTAGGAATGGATGTATGTGGAATGCTGTCTACACAAGCGCTGCCAATCCTTCCTTATCTTTATTGCTTGCGTAGTTCTTAGCTGTAGTATCTATGATACCAAGGATAGGTCTCTACCTCTCCTTGTGGTAGAGACCTATTCTTGTGGTAGAAACCTATCCTTGTGGTAGAAACCTGTCCTTGTGTTTGAAACCTCTCCTTGTGGTAGAGACCTATCCTTGTGGTAGAAACCTACTTTTGTGGTAGAGACCTATCCTTCTGGTATAAATATATCCTTCTGGTATAAATCTATCCTTCTGGTATAAATTTATCCTTGTGGTACAAACCTACTTTTGTGGTAAAGACCTATCCATGTGGTATAAACCTATCTCTGTGGTCGAAACTTATTCATGTGGTCAATCTTTCGCATCATTCTTAATTTTTCAGGGACTCAGGTCTGGTCTCAGACCTTGACCTAAGTCAAGGTTTAAAAAATACGCGAGTCACAGAACAAGTAAAAAATTTCCCTAAACAAGAGCTTTGCGGAATTTATTTTGAATGCGAAATATGATGTCTAAAATTATATAAATAAGCCTAATTGAAAGTTGTAGTGGGTCATTTGGGCTGAGTAAACCTTACGCCTGACATGAATACCAAGCCTGGGTGTGAGAACTCTGTCTTTATTTGTACGGTGAAAGAGAACTAATTACCCTGAGGATTTTTCAGTCTTAATTCAGTGTAAGATGACGCAAATTTCCTGTTCAGTAGACATTTTCAGACAGTCACGTGTTGGAGGTAGTCACTCGGGCAATTGAACCACCAGCTTGGTTGACTGGTGAGTGAACTCACTTGCGATGCGGGAAGACCCTGGTTCGAGGCCCGCTGCCGCGGTGGTCAGTTTGTGTATGACCATCTCTTGGCTAGAATTACGGCATGGGACTTGGGTACCAACCCAAGAATGAGCCAAAAGGCTCGTTCCTATCACCTCATTCTATTCTAATCTACTTCAATTAGTTCATCATTCGTGTGTATACTAATGTCCTTGACTATCGTTATTATAGCGTATTTAATCCTGTTTCTAGCAACTCTTACATATCATAATCTTACGTAGCTGTAGTTTGTATATATTTCATTTCCCAGTTAAGCTTGTAGTAGTCTACGCATAATAGTATTGAATAAATACCCCCGTAATAGTATGCACTACATACTAACCTGCTTTCATATGAGTCAGATTGTATCGACTATCAATAGTGTTCCTTAGCTTTTTGCTTACATTTTCTAGGTTCATAAAGTTCACGTATTTCTGCGGAGTCAGCAGGTAACAGTTGAGATGTAACACGACGATGAAGAACCCCAGTTTAAAAAAATGTGTACTAAATACAGGGTACGGCAAAATAACATCCTGTATACTGCTCCTCTTCCTATACTGTACTTAACTACCACTGCACATCTGGGCCCAGTAAATCTTTGACGGCACATTGGACGCACTTTCTTCATAAATTTTGGCTCAAAATACGTAGGTGAAGTTTGTGACCTCCCGTAGGCCTAGGCTAATCTTCTCTCTGACGCTCACTAACCCAGCTTACGCTCAGTACTTCGTCTTATATGCCGTCTTCGTCGTCGCGTCTTGTATGCCGTCTTCGTTGTCGCATCTTATATGCCGTCTTCGTCGTCGCGTCTCATATGCCGTCTTCGTCATTGCATCTTATATGCCGTCTTCGTCGTCGCGTCTCATATGCCGTCTTCGTCGTCGCGTCTTCTATGCCGTCAAATACGGTTTGTGTCCTGTGCCACACGCGTACCCTGCAGTACTGGTTGTTGCGGGCAAGGTACTTGTGTCTTGTGACTGCAATGAAATGAACTTGAGGTGAATCTTCCTTTGTATCTCATCCATGCAAATACAACTTGTCGATGCGAGTTGTACCGAACTACACGTACAACTAGTCGATGTTAGTTGTACCTAACTACACGTACAACTAGTTATTGCTAGTTGCACTAACTTTAATGGGAACTGGAATTTTACCTGTAATGGTGCATTGAAGTGCTCATGGATATTTGGGGCATAAAAGGAAGAGCTCTCGTGTGGTTATTGTGTCCAAAGTTTATTTAATTTAGTGATAGTTCATGAAGTGTATCTCAACGGTTCAGGAACCTAGGAACATGTGCATTTCACGTAGCTAAATAATATTTTTTGTCGTTCTAGAGTACTAATTTGTTGTTGTATGTCCATGCATGAATGATTATGAGCATGTAAAGGAATTTACTCAGGATGTGAGACACAACGACAGCTGTTATGTTAATTTTTTCACGTTGAGAGAAAGAATAAAATTTTTTGATCGATAACGCTTTGATTGGATCGGCTGGTGTGTCTACGCAGGTGTAGAACAGCTGTCACTTCAGCAGCAGCTGCTACAGCAGCAACAGCAGCAGCAGCAGCAAGCTGCCAACAACGACAACAACAGGCACCAGCGTCAGCTGTCAGGATCTTCGTCTGTGGGGTCAGCCTCTGTCAGCCAGCAGCAACAGATCGCTGGCAGCGGCATCAGCCAAGGTAAAGACAGCTGATGCCACTCCGCTGTCACGGATTGACTGTTTAAATCCTTCAAACTCAACACAGTCCCTTCCAGCCTTATGATGTGCAGTTGTCACCAACCGGTTCATTTTACAGACAATTATTTCGAAAGCGTTTCTTTTTTTTCAGATTATTATCGCATTTTTTGAATTTCCCTTGCGAAGAAATTTGACATCAATCCACAACTTTGATGCAGTGTGACACCATGTATACAGGATACCCTGGATATTTAGGTCGTCCGGACATGCTGACGTGTCTGTCAGAGGAAATTATTTCAATGTACAGGGTGCGGCGACATAACTTCTGTTTTTCAAATCGCTTTGCTTTGAAGAAAAGGTAGGAAAGCAAAGAAAGGAAAAGGAAAGGAGAGAGGAGAGTTTGATAAAGAATATTTAGATTATTTAGTACGAAGGGCATGTCTTGAAGTGTTGAGTCGAAATGAATATGTTCATCCCTACTACTCAGGAGATTTAGAGAAGTGTAGGAGTGTATAACCCATAATATGGTACACGTGACGGGTGATATCATTTGATTTAATTCATGTTAAGATGCATGTGACACGGTGCATGTCACATATGCTGTGATGTCAACCATGGTATGATGCATGCTACGTGTGTTATGATGGGTTTCCATTCTAAATTATCAGCTGCTATTGTAGCGTCACGGGAAAAACAAAAGAACTAATCAGACGTGGTAGCTTGCATGTGTGTTGCCTTGTGTGTTGATGTTGCCGTCAACAACAGACCATGAAATGTTGATGTTAAGCTGCTTGGCTATTTATCGTACTTTCACCACTTATTTTTGACTGGAAGTGTTTTTCATTGCTTTTATCTTATGGTCTAGGAAATGAGTTCTTTTTTCTGTTATGCAAGGCACAAATGGTCGGACAGTTAGTGTGATTGTGGGTTATATATATGGACAATTTAGTGTGATTATATACGGACAATTAATGTGATTCATTATTAAATTATTAAACATGCCTCATTTATTATTAAGGTTTCTTAAAAGTACCTAGCATTTTAATGCATGTTTTTTATCGCCGACTTCATTTATTAACGCGACATTCATCCTAAGGATCTATACAGACTCACTTTTGCGTACATTTAGACTGTCTGTTTAAAATGGCGCATGTTTGTGCTGGTGCATCTTTCTGTTTCTTTATTGAAATCTCCGTCTGCGATCACGAAACTGATGAATTATTCTGCTAAATCTTTTAATAATCTACATATGTAGGAGTCTGTGCGTGTAGTATTGCTGACTGTATTCGTATTGTACATATGTAGGAGTCTACCCGTATAATTATGAGCTTAAAAGAAGTGTTGCTTACGTTGACTGTATTGCTTCAAGCGTGTATAGTTATTACACGCTCAGCAGCCACTGCTGCAGTTCTGATATTTAATTCCTCGTCAAAAATAAATGACATTGCTGAGTCCGCTTTAGCTTCTCTAGCATGTAAACAACTTATGCTGGTTTTCGTGTTTTTAATGTTTGTCTGTGCAAATTTGACATTGCATTCTTGTTGTATAACTATCTCATGTATATGAGCAGCATGAACACGATCTTGTTTCCGAGCTACCATTGAAGGATAGGTTGGTAGTAAGACTTTAATGTCCTTCACTATCTTGTGCACGTGTGATGATCAGTGCTGTTTTTACTACTGACACCGTAGCCGTGCTACGCTTTCAAGTCACGCCCACCTCGAATTCATGGTGCCAGTTCATCAGTTTAAATAAGTTTAGAGAGTTGGCTGCTGAAGGCGTTTCCATTTCGATCAAACACAGCTAATATTCGTATCTGGCCGTGATTTATAATTGCAAATGTAAGCATATTTGGCGGAGAGCGTCAATGACTTATAATAGTCGCAATCCTGATTCAAATTTTTTGTTGAGTGCGTCTAATTTTTGCTATGGACGAAAGACTTAACAGTCTTCCTTATGAAATAACATCCCTCTTATTGGCTACCCTTCAGATCTAATGTACAATGCCACGTTCCTATGACAGCGAATAACTGCAGTGGTATGAGGCTCCAATAGTGTAATGCCATTGGACAGTGTGATGTGGTGCCTCAGAGCGGTCGTGCCCTGGAAACTAGAGCTATTACTCAGTGGGTCATAAGTGAGGTACGTCTTTATGTCGGTAGCACGGCTACGCTTGCAGCACTTATGATTTATTATTATAACTAATAGACCCACACGTAAAAATTTACGTGTTTTTACTGATTTTTTTTCGTTTGATTTGCCAGTGGACGCTGGCTTTGCGAAGGAGTTTCCACATTGAAGGATGTGCCTTTGGTATCCACAATACAATGCTTACAATACATGTATACCTTACCGAATTTTCTCCAATCTAAATCCTTAAGAGCGTCACAGAGAGACGGACCAAGCAAGCAACAAACTGTGCATTATTATTTAGTGGAATTGTTTGAAAAGGTACCTTACTTATGGCCCACCCTGTGTATGTAGAGTGGGAACTGATTAGCTCAGGGAGACGCATCATCTAAGAGGACCTTGTGATCTGTGTGTTGCTAGTGCATGCATCGTGTGTTGTGTTAACAGCGTAAATAACGACACCGTCGTCTCGCTATTTACACTAGGATATTTTTATCAACATTTCATTTCAGAGACATACTTTGCACTCCATCAGAGCCCACGCTTGCGAAATGTGTTATGAATGATGAAGTAATGCATTAGCTTCTCTTGTATTTACGTTTGTAACTTTGAGGCATGCTCCAGTTACATATTTTTCTGAAAAGCTCAAGCAAATTGCGCGAAATCTCTTGTTACTTTGTTTTTCTACTGGAGAAATAGGCTCGTTGGGGGAGCCTGTTTGTAGTTTTTTTCCCCTTCTTCAAATGGGTAAACATTATGGTGCATATCAGTATTATGGTGTATACCCATAGTATGATGTAAACTCATTTTGTTTATCATTTATAGTTTGTTGAATTCTAACAAAAAAGGATCTAACGTTTGCTTCAATATTGGCACGTGTACAATTGTGCTCGTGAATATACTACACGTTTGAACTACACATATGAATTACACGTGTACTACACATATGAATTACACGTGTACTACACGTATGAATTACACGTGTACTACACGTATGAATTACACACATATACTACACATATGCATAACACATATACTACACGTATGCATAACACATATACTACACATATACTACACATGTGCATTACACATATACTACACATATGTATTACACATATACTACACACATGCATTACACATATACTACACATATGTATTACACATATACTACACATATACTACACACATGCATTACAGGTCTACAGGGCAACGAGAGTCCCAAGCACAAGGGTGGCGGTGGCGTAGGGGAGAAGACTACGTCAGGGGGAGGAGGTAGCGGTGCTCCTGCTGTAGACACGCATGTTCAACTCAAGTATGAGAATGACAGACTCAAGCTGGCGCTTGCGCAGAGGTGAGCTGAGTGGGAGGTTTAATGAGTGGCAGGCTGAGCTGAGTGGGAGGCTTAATGAGTGGGAGGCTGAATTGAGTGGGAGGCTTAATGAGTGGGAAGCTGAATTGAGTGGGAGGTTTAATAAGTGGGAGGCTGAATTGAGTGGAAGGCTGAGCTGAGTAGGAGGCTGAATTGAGTGGAAGGCTGAGCTGAGTGGAAGGCTGAGCTGAGTGGGAGGCTGAATTGAGTGGGAGACTTGGCTGAGTGGGAAACTGGATTGAGTGGGAAACTTGACTCAGTGAGAGACTTGACTGAGTGGGAAACTTGGCTGAGTGGGAGACTTGGCTGAGTGGGAGACTTGGCTGAGTGGGAGACTTGACTGAGTGGGAAACTTGGCTGAGTGGGAGACTTGACTGAGTGGGAGACTTGACTGAGTGGGAGACTGGGTTATATGTTTGAACTGAGTGTAAGCATCATGCATCAAATCGAAATTTAGAATCAAACCAAGTTTCATTTCTTTACATCGTGTGTTCTAAATAATCCTTCGCTTCACAACGTTATTTCTATTTTTTATCAGATCCAAATTTATTTTCTGTAAAAACTTGAAAATTAGAAGTAGTCATTTCTTCTCTTCCTTACTTCGCTGTTTTCTTAAATTGAATGTTAAACCCTGTTGTCGTAGACGTTAAATCAACTTAAAAGCCAAATGAATATAAGAATCACATGATTTCAAAGCTTCAACTTTAATGATTACAGGCGTTAAATAAACTTGAAAGTCGCAGAATCACTTAAACTTGAGACTGGAGATGCTAACTGAGTGAAGTCGAATAATCACTTGAGATGCTAACTGAGTGAAGTCGAATAATCACTTGAGATGCTAACTGAGTGAAGTCGAATAATCACTTGAGATGCTAACTGTCGAATAATCACTTGAGATGCTAATTAAGTGATGCTGTGAGTGCAGTTCTGCCAACGCCAAGAAGTGGGAGATAGAACTGAACTCACTGAAGACAACCAACGCTCGTCTCACATCAGCGCTGCAGGAGTCCACCGCCAACGTGGAGGAGTGGAAGAAGCAACTCCAGACCTACAAGGAAGAGAACACGCGCATGAAGAACAGGATACTTGAGCTCGAGAGTGGTGGTGGCAGGGGTGAGTGGCGGGAGTGCTGGTTGGAGTGGCAACATGAGTAGTGATTGGGGTAGTAGGGGTGAGTGGTGGTTAGAGTGGTTGGGATGGTAAGTATAAGAAGTGGTTGTGGGTAGGGATGAATGATGGTTGGGGTGGTAGGGATGAATGATGGTTGGGATGGTAGAAATGAGTGGTAGTCAGGGTTGTAGGGATGAGTGGTAGTTGAGGTTGTAGGGATGAGTGGTAGTTGGGGTGTCATAAAAAGGAATTACGAGAAAAATAAACGAGTAGGAAATGAAAGAGGTGTGAATTGTGATGGCTAATTAAGTTACTGTCGTTAATGGGTGTGGTTAGAAATTAGAAAGAAAACTAGGCATGCAGGACAGGGAGAAGTGATCTGGACCAAGAAGTGCAGAATTCAACTTTTGTGATGATATTGCAGCCTAACTGCATGCTGAGGCAAACTAACTAGGGAGAATATTGTGGATGTACAGGATGCATAATAATATAGCAAGTATGAGGAATGTATGAGTCTCAGTACAGGTGTGTTACAGTAGTAACGTGTGCATAACGGTGTATGCTCTGAACTGTCCTCTGCCCAGTGCCCTTACCACTTGGTGCGTGTAGTAACCTTTTCACTACCAAATTATTTTCATACTCATCAAACTATTGCGTAAATTATCACTTATCTTTACTAATGTCGATGTAATTTTGCCGTAATTTTGAGCGAAACGTTTTGAACGTGGGACTAAAGGGAATAAATTTTAAAGTTTGTTAAGGACATACCAATTCAACGGTAGTGAAGGGGTTAATAACGGAAGGATGAGGTGCTGGCCCGCTTAGTTTGAAGCATCTCACTCGTTCTTGTGCTTTGAGTGCGTCTGCATCTGGCATACAATGAGTAATTCAGGATCATCTGCATGTAATTTGACTTAATTTAGCCAGCACATCTCCATACACTCAGCACTCCAGGGCACAGGCAGCTACAGTGCTTCAAGGAACAATTATTCCGTCGTCTTAATATGTATTTAAGCGTCATTACTAATGGTCTACTGAGTAGTTAATTATGATGTACTGAGTAGTTAATTATGATGTACTGAGTAGTTGATTATGTGTACTGAGTACTTAAATATGGTGTACTGAGTAGTTGATTATGTGTACTGATTACTTGATCATGGTGTACTGATTACTTGATTATGGTGTACTGAGTAGTTAATCATGGTGTACTGAGTAGTTAATCATGGTGTACTGAGTAGTTAATCATGGTGTACTGAGTAGTTAATCATGGTGTACTGAGTAGTTAACTAAAACATGGCTTACAGTGATCTGCGAGTCAGATGAGGCTGGAGAGATCAAGATGCTGCGGTCCAAAGTAGCGAGTCTTGAGGCAGAGTTGGCTGCTCGAGACAACACCGTGGATGACCTCCGTGGTCAACTTATCCGTACCAGAGCCTCGGATGATCATAAGGAGAGGCTCCAGGTGAGACTGTGCTGGTGAGACTGTCAGAGTGTCTGCAGGTGAGACTGTGTCAGACTGTCTATACAGATGAAACTCGTTGCCTTATGTCTTTGTTCTATTGTATTGTGTTGTATTGTATTGTATTGTATTGTATTGTATTGTATTGTATTGTGTTGTATTACGTGCAGCAAGCGCTGGAGGAGAACGAACAGCTGCGTGTAGAGGCTGCCCACACCCAGAGTCAGCTTGAGGTCGCCATGGCAACACAAGACACACAGCGCAACGTGGTGGAGAGTGTGAACCAACAACTCAGTGAGAGACTCAAAGACCTCCTGGCACTGCACAATGAGCTCAACCATCTGCTCACTACTTGAGGCACGGAGGCCCACCGCTCGTTGTTTGTGCGTGCCACTGCTGCTGAACACAGCAACTCGGAGGAAGGAGGTCAGTTGTTGTTGTTGTTTGTTAACCAGCGAGTGATCCGGGAGGGGAACTCTGGGTGCGGGGGAGCCTCAGGGGGGGGTATTCTCATCCTGTATCATAGATACTCAAAATAGGAGAAGGAGAATAGGTTGAGAGTGAAGGGACACTGGAGAGGAAGGTTGCCGTGGACACCGGGTCCAGCCAGAGATCCAGAGGGATAAGGTGGGTAGAGGTGTCGTGGCAGTTACGCCATGCAGGCTCCGAACACTCGAACCCAGTACGACCTCAGCCAGTGCAACCTCTCTGACCTCAGCCAGTGCAACCTCTCTGACCTCAGCCTGCACTTGCAATCTCTCTGACCTCAGCCAGTGCAATCTCTCTGACCTCAGCCAGTGCAACCTCTCTGACCACAGCCAGTGCAACCTCTCTGACCACAGCCAGTGTAATCTCTCTGACCACAACCAGTGCAATCTCTCTGACCACAGCCAGTGCAACCTCTCCAACTAGAGCAGTTGTACAATAGTTAGGGTTCAGGCTGATGAATTAAAGCATACCTTTTGCGGATGCGTTCAACAATTGTTGAAGAGGTTAAAATGAGACGAAATTATTTCTCCATTTTACTAGCACTATTGTATGCTCCGGATCAAGTACGTGGTAACTACTCGTCCATTTCAAAGATAAGACGGCGATTGTTTTATGACCTCTTTTTATAACTTCAGCTCTCTCACGGAATGGCAGGGAAATATTCTAAAGCAGTCTTCTAGTTTAGATCTTTTATTACCACTTTCAGCACGGCAAGTTGAATGTTAGAAAATTGACTATGATGTTGATATTAGAATATATTTTCCGAATTCATGTTCACGTTCTGCAAAATATTGATCACTTCACCAGACCATTGACGTTCTCAGCTAATATTTGACACGAGTCACGTGGTGGTGGTGGTCGGTACCAATAGAAAAGATTTGAGAGAGAGTTTGGAGTCACGTGTTTGTCAAAGCAACAATTTCAGTACTCGGCTCATTGAACCTGTATCATAGATACTCAAAATAGTCGCTTTTCGTCCACACCAAATTGTAACTGGTTCTCTTCGTTACTCTAGTATACATATCTCAGGCCCTTAATTGCAAGCCCGTTTAGGACACATGCCACTGGTAGGAAAAGTGGACATAGTCCTTAAGGTTTATTATGACTTTCATTGTAGTTCGTAAAGCATTCATGAACGTAATTTTTACAGGTGGAGGAGGAGGAGGAGGAGGAGGAGTGGGAGGGGGTGGGGGTGTGAGCCCGAGCATGGAGTTGGCCGGGGAGCAGATGATGGCACGTATCATGGCTACGGGTGGGCTCATCGAACGGGAGGAACGTCGCAGGAGCAGCGTCTCCTTGGGGAGGATCACTCCCTTGGGTAGGATCAATGAGGATGACGAGGAGCGTAGCCCCGCCAGCGTTGACCAAAACAAGGATGACGAGGAAGATGAAGGATGTGACCCCCGTCTCGGCTCCAACCTGACCATCAGTGAGGAAAAAATGGTGGTCATTAAAGAAGGCAAGGTGATCGAGATCGAGAGCGGCCAGGTGCTGCTCGAGGGTCAGAGAGTGGCGGACCTGGAGGATGGGAAGATGGTGGAGCTCGCAGACGGCAAGATCGTGGGTCTCGAGGGCGGAAAACTGCTCGAGTTCGAGGGTGAGAATTACATGGGCGATTACGCTCCTGAGAACACCAAATTCCCGGTCCCTGAACGTTACGTACTGGGTGGTGGAGAGCAGTACCCGTACCAGGGTAGTGGTGGGAGTGGCAACGGCAGGCACGTCGTGTATGGGGCTGAGAAGTACAAGCGTTACGACAACAAGTTTCAGGATGAGGAGAGCTACGACAATTTGTGTGGCAAAGGCCAGTACATGGGCGGCCCTTACAACAACCCTGGTCACTTCCACCACCACCCTCAGGAGTACGACCAGCTGCCCTATGTAGCCTCCTATCAGAGGCCTCCCTCGAACTGTGTCCCCATGGGGGGGTATGGACCTCCCCATGGGGACCACCGAGGGGAACATCACTCGATGATATGCTCCCCAATGGGGGGCCACCACTACGCCCCCATTATGGCCAATGCTCCTCCTCAAGGAGGTCATACGACCCCCGCCCAATACAAGAGCACATCTATGGGGGGCTCGTACCCCAACCCTCTCCCTCCCCCCGCTCAGCAGTATTTGCATATCAGTGCTCAGCAGCAACGGCAGCAGCAGCAGCAGCAGTGACATAGGAAGACTTAGAAGCTGTCGATCAGTTAACTCATCCCTGTACGTGTACGTCTGCTACACAGGACAGCTGTGTTACACAGGACAGCTGTGTTACACAGGACAGCTGTGCTACAGAGTACAGCTGTGCTACAGAGGACAGCTGTGCTACAGCTGTATGATTGTGTGGGGGCATTTGTGCCCATTTAGCTCATCTCAGTTCATAGTGTGCTGGGCAGTCAGTGTTGTGGCGCCTGTCGTGTGGTTGGTGCTGATATTTAAAATGAGAAAACTTATCACAAGTCAGATATTGATTGTCACCTTGACTATGACGACTATGAGCACTAAGTCAAGAGTGATGGTGCTTCACCAGGGCTGGTCACAGCACAGATGACACCTGAACTCTACCTATATGGTGCACTGCAACACAAACCGAACATTGTACATATATTCGTGACAACTGATCGACACTGTAGCGCTGTTGTTGTAATGGATTTTCTTCAGAAATACTTTTTTTTAATTCTGTGATGCTTGTTAGATTTACCTGCTGGCCATTGTAGTTGTATTTTCTGTAGGAATGCTGGCATAGGTGATGATGTGTTTTGAATGGTGCTAGTATTTACGAGAGATTTTCTTCTGAGATCCGTGGTGTTGGGCGCAGCTACCAAATTAACTGCTTAGTTTAAAGGCCTTTACTTTATCCAACTGTTCAAGTGCTTAGTTTTTGTTTGTCTTCATTTGTTCTGATCTCAGAAATGAGTGTTGTGCTTTGGTTCATAACACTCTTAATGATCTATTCATGTAGTACACGTTCTGGTACCAGTCATTGTGGTACAGTTATGATGATACTCTTGGTGATGTATTCATGTGGTACACGTTCTGGTACCAGTCATTGTGGTGCAGTTATGATAATTCTCAAACTCTACTACACACACTAGGATTCTCGTAACTTTTGTTGTGGCAACTTTGTTGTGAGATGTCGTGAAATTATTCCAGCTGCTTCTGTGTCAATAATGCACCCTTCCAGGACACTTCCTATAGGTCAGTTATACACTTCCAGGACACTTCCTATACGTCAATAATCCACCCTTCCAGGACACTTCCCATAGGTCAGTAATTCACTTCCAGGACTCTTCCTATAGGTCAGTAATACACTTCCAGAACACTTCCTATAGGTCAGTAATACACTTCCAGGACACTTCCATAGGTCAGTAATACACTTCCTATAGGTCAGTAATGCACCTCCAGAACACTTCCTATAGGTCAGTAATACACTTCCAGGACACTTCCCATAGGTCAGTAATACACTTCCTATAGGTCAGTAATACATTTCCAGAACACTTTCTATAGGTCAGTAATGCACCTCCATAACACTTTCTATAGGTCAGTAATACATTTCCAGAACACTTTCTATAGGTCAGTAATGCACCTCCACAACACTTTCTATAGGTCAGTAATAATTTCTCCGCACGGAATAAGTGAGAGATGAGTAATACAAATCTGAAAGAGAGCTACACGCTGCGCCGTAGGTTTAGTGATAAAATCATTATGGGAACTTGAAGCTCCTCTGCGGAGACTGCTATTGCATCCTGAAGCTGAAATTATGGCACAGAAGCCCTTTGCTTTTGTTATTATGGAAACACTTCATTTGGCCTATTGAGTACTTACTGTTATTTCTGATATGAAGCTGAATAGTCTTCGCTTATTTTGTATGAATCAGTTGGAAGTGGCTGCGTCCAACTTGATGAAAGGAAATGTTCTTTATGAGGCACGTGTGAGAATGACATGGTGTCATGCAAGCTAGGCATCTTGTGATGAAATGTGTGCCAAAGCTGGGAAGAGGAAGCATGTTGGAATCCTGGATGTGGAAGCCGTTAGTCGCTGTATATCTATGATGTTGTTCCTTTTCTCTCGACGGTATTTTATGTTCGAAATGTTCCGTACAAAATGTGGTGGTGAAAGACGCTTCAAGCAGCTAAAGATGACTGTAATTGTGTTTTAGATCATATGAATGTTTTTGATATCGGTTCAAATTATTCATTTTACAAATTCCTTTGGCTATCATTTCAAATAAGTCCATGTTTTTTCACTCAGATTCAGAATTAATTTGTCTCTTCTTATGTGGCCACTGGATTTGTGTACTCAAGTTTACCTGAGGCTTTCTTTTGTCTTTTAAATTCATTTATGTTTGTGTAACGCAGCTACTTTCTCTTCGAGTCAAACAAGTTTGTTGTTCTTAAAATTTTTTTGCAGGTTTTGAATGTGACAAATTTCAGTCCTCATATTTTAGAACATACTGGTAGCTGCAGCTGGAAACTGCTCCTTTCTTCTTCTAGTCACGATCTAAAAAATTATCTTAATGCCCTTCATTGAACTCCCTTGCCAGAAATACATTTTTATAACTAGTGTATTATATCCTGCCTTTTATGCGCTTTGTTGTTTACCAGTTGAGATACTCAATTGGAATTTAAGCTCCTTCTTTTTCTTAGAAGCACACTAAGTTCACATGTACATTCCGCTGCAACATTTGTACAAGATATATTTTGTTCATACAGAGTGCAAAGTGCACGATGGTATTCGCTTGCTGTGTATTTAGATCCTTTAAACATCTCAGTTTTACTTCTACTCCTACAACTATCCTTCCAGTTTTACATCTAATTCATTACCTCAGCTTTTCTTGCGTCTATTCCATAGTTTTCACTTATTATACAAACATATATTTGTAATGAATTATATGTAGGAATTTTATTATGCATAATTTTTGGTAGTTTCATTCCGAATTATAGAGCACCAGGTACTGCTGGTTGACTAACACTCCATTTTCCGGCTCCCGGTGTTGTTTCTGGATTAAATTAATATTACTAAGAAATATTATCGGTGCCTGGTACATTGGAAAAAGAGCTGCCGTGACGCTACATGAGATACTTTAAGATTCAGTAGACAGTGAATTCAAACACACGTGTGTACACTGGACTTGTCAGTGTTAATCACTGACTGCAAGTGCGCTACATATTAGTTAATATGAATTAATCTATCATGTGGAGGGCTGTAGAAGTAATATCTGTTTCTGGTAATCTTTTTTTGCTCATTATTGTAATGAACGAAGGCTGGGTGGGTCAGTATGCCTCGCTTGAAATATTAGGTTGTTACAGAAATAATGGCCGCTCGAAGGCCAACGCATGCTTCTGAAATTGGCCATTATTTTTGTAACAACCTAATAAGTGTACTGCAGTACGCCGTCTTCATACTTCTCAACAAGTTGCCCATTGCGGTCGTTCGCGTATTTTGCTCGTTAACAAAGCACAAAATAGGTTCGTGAATTTGAAGAACACTATTGTAGTTTCAAGAAGCGGAGCTCCTTAACTGAATTTCCACTAAGGGTGAAATGTTGCAGTCAGTGGAGGTGGTAGTAACCTTCTTGTAACAGTGAGGAGCTTGTAACATGGTAGCAAGGTGGCATGGCAGCAAGGTGGCATAGCAGCAAGGTGGCATGGCAGCAAGGCGGCATGACACAGCAGCAAGGTGGTGGCATGGCAACAAGGTGGCCAGATGGAATGGTGGGTGGTAGTCCGGCCATCACGTGTTGCTGCACTAAGTCGTGTTATTTCATTCCAACGAGTAATTGACTTCATAAACATTATATAAACCTCTATTCAGGCTATGGCACTAGTTTCAACATTTTTTGTGCATCTGATTTCTGTATTGCATTGCTCATGTAAGTGTAGCCACTTCTAAGGTAGACGTCTGTGTCTGAATTTGCAGTGTGATTTCAGTCAAGTATTTGGTCGCAACAACCAGGAATATAATAATAATTATTATTATTAATAATTATTAACCTGCCTAGATGAGCCCTCTAATTCTCTGGCTGTTGATGGTGAGGAATGAGGAGCCAAAGCTGTGAATCTGTCAGTTTCTGTGGAATATTTGGTGGTCTATAGCCCATCGTCACACTCTCACTCCACTGAAGTGTGGTCACACCCTCACTCCACTGAAGTGTGGTCACACCCTCACTCCACTGAAGTGTGGTCACACCTTCACTCCACTGAAGTGAACACAAACATGGAAGTGTGTGAAGCCTGTGCGGTGGTGTTGGATATGAAGGATTATTTGGTGCACTGTTCGATGTCTTCTCTCGTCAGTTCAGATGTAATGTTAAGCTGCAGAGCTTTCTATGTGCCAATGTGCAATAATCTTACAAAACTTGTATAAAGGTTCATTGCTCCATGTTTCCATGTGTAGGTCTGTGTGTTGCTACATAGCTTTTTAGAAACTACTTTTTTTGCTATCGACAAAACTCCTCATATGTGTGGAACAATATTTCTTCTGACTGTTAACCCATCTCTATTGCTGCCGCTGCTGCTGTGAAGTTCTTTTTGGTAGCTGAGTTTGTAAATTTAGTAGTTTCAGTGGTTGGTGAGGTTCACATGCTTGAAATTAGGTGGTTTCAGTGGTAGGCGAGGTTCCCATGCTTGAAATTAAGTGGTTTCAGTGGTTGGTGAGGTTCCCATGCGTGAAATTAGGTGGTTTCAGTGGTTGGTGAGGTTCCCATGCGTGAAATTAGGTGGTTTCAGTGGTTGGTGAGGTTCCTATGCGTGAAATTAAATGGTTTCAGTGGTTGGGGAAGCTCCCATGCATGAAATTTGGTGCAAATGTCTGAACAGTGAGTGGTGTAACCACATCTGACTGGTGTACGTACTGGACGAAGTGTTAGCGTAACTGTAGCGTGTATTTTTCTCTCAATTACAATGTAATATTTTAGCTTGTAATTCCATAAAACTTTCCATTACCAAATGTTGATGTAGGGCGCCTGGGCGTCTTGACCTGACAATACTCGTGGTTGACTGCTTAGGTATTTCTTCTACGGCCTATTTTTTGTATTTCTTCCACGGCCTATTTTTTGTATTTCTTCCACGGCCTATTTTTTGTATTTCTTCCATGGCCTAATTTTTGTATTTTTTCCATTGCCTAATTTTGGTGAATTCCATCGCTTAGTTTTTGTATTTTTTCGACGGCCTAATTTGTATCTAAATTAAACCACACGATAAGCCTCTTCCTGCATATACAGGCTGCTGCGTTGCTTCGTTCTTGAAAAGTCTTGCCATTGTTTTCCCTACATCATTTTCCTGTGGCAGACCTAAAGTTTTAATTAAAGACACGGGCTGAACGTGTTGTAGTTCATATCAACAAGACTGCAGCTGTACAAAGTACTGGAGACTTGTGTTCGTAAGTCTAGTTTCAAGCGGTGAACTTGGAGCTGTTTCAATTGTCCCTGTATCTCGAAGAGGTAGAAATACAGTGGTACCTCGACACACGAATGTCCTAAGTTACGAATTATTTAACATACGAATGGTCATTTGGTTCAGATTTCCGCCCATGGAAATCTGAACCAAAAACATTCGTTTGTTGGGCGGAAATTTGAACCAAATGACCGTTCGTATGTTAAATAATTCATAACTTACGACATTCGTATGTTGAGGTACCACTGTATCTTCAAATACGTTAATGCTGAAAGGTAGACCGGCATGGCTGCTAGAAACTACCTCTCTTTTTGGTGAAAGTACCTTTCCTCCTACGAGAATCCATTGTTGGTGAGAGAGATGTCTTCCATGGTGGGAAGTTCTCATCATTTCAAGAGGCCGTTCAGAAAGGGCAGCTTCACATGGAAACTAATTGAATACTAAGGGAACTAATTTTTCTGTTAGTTGGAGATATGTTCCATTTAGATGCTAACATTAACAGTCTCATGATCTACAAACCCAGTCTATTTTGGTCTCACATTCAGTCGCTATTGCATCACCGTTCAATTTTGCCTCGATGTCAACTATCGTGCCATCTCTAAATTGCGAGGATTTTAGTAACTTTGCTGTTCTGCTCATAGCGGCCTGCTGCACTCTAGGCATATATTAATTGTTCGTTGCATTCGTAACTTCATCGCCGAATTAATGCTAATTATGGTAAGCTAATTGTAATTGACGGAAGTGATCGCTAAATCCTACTGGTATGGGACGTAGGTCTGCAGACGATAACCCATTTAAGGTTGTCATAAGTCACTCATGCGTTGCTCCATGTGAGTATAACACAGGTGTTGTAACAGTGGTGGGTGTAACATCTATTTCTCCGTTGACACACGCCATTTTCATCTGGTTCTAATTCCTAATTCGGATTTCATGTTCGAAATTTAGATAAGGCAGTTATAGAGCATGCATGTAAAATTTGTGTAGCAAGCACTGCGCCCGTTTAGAACCCTTTTCAAGCCAAATCATCATTGAAGTTTCATATAAAGCTATGAGATTTTGTCTGCGTGAGATCTTATTCTGTATAAAATTATCTGAACTAGTTGTTACTGTGATCTTATTAAGCATTAAACTCAATTTGATTTGAGGTGAACCCGTATGAAGTAAATCGCGTTGGAAACGTCAGTTGTCACTAGGGTGAGTCTGTCAACTGTAACTTTCCTGAGTCACGGGTAAACCAGCTTGTTCTCCAGTCTATTTTGATCGTGAAAGTCACGCTATAGGCCGAATTTGTAGAATATCTGATAAAGCAAACTGATACATCATCCAGTTTCTCATATTATATATGTTGCATGATACAGTCTTTACATAATAGTGTTAGGTTTTGCAGTGCCCCATTGTGATGCAGTCATCACACACTGCATGCTGTAGCTCATGCAGCTAGTACTAGTGCTAGTGCAGGGCACAGTGCACAGCAGTGAACAAATTCAGCTGTGCAGCGGCACAAATAACGTGCTGATTAGCACAGTTCTGGGACTGGACGGTCCTGTGTTGCAGAACATTGTGTTTGTGTTGCGCCCAATATTTGAAGAACAAATTGTTCTGTTCTGGGACTGGACGGTCCTGTGTTGCAGAACATTGTGTTTGTGTTGCGCCCAAGATTTGAAGAACAAATTGTTCTGTTCTGGGACTGGACGGTCCTGTGTTGCAGAACATTGTGTTTGTGTTGCGCCCAAGATTTGAAGAACAAATTGGTCTGTTACTCATCACTTCATGACATGATGTTGACTCGTATGAAACGTTGACATTTGTTGCCATAAGATGAGTTTATTAAGGAAGTCCGTGATATCTTGCGTTTATGAGTAGTTGTAGAGTCTACGCATGAAGTATGTGTAGCTGTGAAATATATTTGTGGCAAAACTTAAGTTAGGAACTCCTATTCTGGATCAGTTTTTCAAGTTTTTATTTCAATAATTGTCTTAGTCAGAAGAAGTTTCTTCCTGCAACTTGAACACAGCAGTCCTATTCGGTAGTGTTGAAGACCTTAAGAACTAGAGTCAGAGTCTCAGCTCCGTAGTCTGTTGATGACTTGCCCGCCAAAGACATGAATGTACATACTTTCTGTAGAGTAGCGCGTAAGGTCGATATTATTTTAATGGTGTGTATGTACAAGACGTGTGTGCTGTTATTTCAATGCTTGTAAATACAAAACGTCTCCTCCATGCTAACAAATACCTAACTCGAGCCTCAATGACGGGGAGGTTGAGGTTGCCCTTTATGCTGTCAGTGACGCTTCTTGGGGTGCCTACTGGCACTCATTGTGGCTCTGTGGAACGCCGGAGACACGGGAGATGTACGGCTTTTCACTTGCGCAGTGAATCTGAATCTTAGTCTGAAGTATCAGGTGACTTATTGTGCTCGTAGTGAGCTAGTTTTGAAACTATAACACGACTTGAGGTAGAGGAACTTGGTTGTGTGGACTATGATCCGCCATACGCCTGATCATGGTTCCAATTACTCTGTACTCGCCAAAGTGTGCTAAAAAAACGAGGTTACAAGTTGCTAATCCTAACTGCTAAAAATAGTTTTCGAATTTACAGTGTAGTTTTTACACTAATCTTCCGTGAGGAGGAAAGGTAACCCAAAAATATTTTACTATTAATCACGAGGTAGAAAATTTATTTCGTGATCAGAAACTATATTAAAGAAACGGATTTGAACTCGAGCTTTAACAATAAAAGCTGATTTGAACTAGAATTGTAGATCAGAGAAGAAGACTTGACCTGAAAATGTCATGTAATAATGGACTTGAACTTGAAATGTAGACGAACGAAAAATATCGTCCTGGTTAGTTTCAATTGTGTTGTACTCATGACAACTAATAGAAAACTAGGCATGTGATCAAGAATAGAGTGAATAAATTTTTAATCATTTTTATTTCATTTGAAAGAACATATTTTTTAGTTACAGTGTTAAATTGTACAGTAACGTCCGTGGTGAAATAATGACTTAATTTCCAGTGAACATGAGTCTGGAATTAGATAATTCACTTGCATCCTGTTATTCTACGTTGTCGGCGATATTTTTCAATTCTTATATTTATGCGCGTGTATGTTGTGCCAGTGGACTCTTTGATGATGTTTGTATTAACTTCATTTTTCAGTAGAGCCCGTTCTCCATTTTATTGTAGTTTGAAAGACAAAAATCCTACAATCTAAGGTTTCACACTAGTGATTTTATAGTACTATATCTAGAGCTTCTTTCACAAATGTATCATTTATGAACGTGTACTTTTTATTTTGAATCGCTTATTCTTCCAAGAATCTCTCGTTTGTCTCTGTGTTACTTTGAGTTACAGTTAACTTGTACCGGGCACGGCAATATAACTTCCTTTTTCAAAGGAAGTTCCTTTCAAAAAAGGAAATTATGTTGCCGTGTCCAGTACTTCACCAGTGGACTACAGTAGTTCACATTGTACTAGTTATTTTAAGTGCAGCCTCGATTTGCTTTTATAACATAGCTTCACGTTTACAACACAGAATATCATTCTTTAGTTTTTCTTTCACTCGGAAGTTGTTAATCATGCTTATCATGTACCAACTACAATCCCAGCTCGGCCTAAAAGAAGAAATTCCCGCTTGCGTTTGTATGTTTTAGTTTTTTCTTAATTTCCACGATCCGCTCGCCGGTGATACTTTAGTGGAGAAGCCATTTTTTGTATTCCTAATGAGATTACATTCATACGAAGCGATTTTCTGAATGTTAAGTTTTGAGGTAAAACCTGCGTATATATCAGATGTGATCGATGAGCCATAGCTGTAAGTCTAAGATCTTCCTATTCCAAGTATTTCCTCCTTTTATTCATGAATTATCTGTTGTTTGCACTTTTATTCGTCTTTGTGTCTGTGTCACACTGGTGCCACGCGCTACTTTTGTATCCTCAACATGTACGACTGTTAGAATCTTCGAAGTTGTGACTAGTGTTTGGTATATCTGTTACGAATATTCTTCAGAAAAATACGGGTCGCATTGCAATACGCTGCCCTTTTAAACTTAGTAGACCGTCGAAATTTAAAAACTCCCTCGGCATGTTGTGGTCTCGCGATTTAATTCCAATACTTGGACTCGCAATTTTGCGCAACCTGTAGCTGCTGAAGAAACGCTCTGTTGCTGTGAGGATTAGATCCCTGGTCCTTCATCAGCAACGTTAGTGTCTCGTGTTGCCACTTGGTCTCCATAAACGATTTTTTGACATAAAAGAAAGTCTGCGCCTGTAAACTGACTGATTTTGTAGAAGCTCTGTGAAGGTGAACAGTTGAGAGCGCGCTACTCGCGGTATAAAATTTCTAGACCTTTGACGGTTTGAAGTTCTGTAATAAAAGCTAGCTCTTGGGTCTTATAAACGACCACAGTTTTAGAATTTCATTGATGGGCTCTCAACAATCAGAAAGTCTTGCATTATTTTGATATAGAATAAAATGAGGCAATAGAAACGAACTGTTTGGCCCACTCTTGGGTTGTTACCCAAGTCGCATGCCGTCTGAAGTAAAGGCATCAATCTCAACGTGCACCAGTGCTGCACAGACACTCTAACAGACTTCACTCGACCTGGTCGGTGCCAATACTTGTACGTTTAAGGTTTTATTGTTTGCTGTCGATGAATGTTTATCAAATTATGTTGTCATGATGTTCCTTGTGAATGTTGAAAACTGCTCTGAATTGCCCCTTAGCGGTCGAATGTTCCAAACTCGGTACATGAACTTTAAAGGCTATTATAGGAAATGAATTGGAAGGAATTATTCTACTGCCGGTGTTGTCCAATGCGGCACACGTTAGAGATGTCTTACAGAACAGGTTTAGTTCAGCCAGGCGTGGTTACACCATAGTTATATGCAACTTGTTCAAGGAATGGTCGTGTTGAACATAATTCAGGCAGGGAAAAGTGAAGGCAGTTTGAGTACGATAATTTCCATCATCGTTTACGAGTAGATGTATTCTGGAAAATATCTTCCTTGACAGAGAAGTTAGATTAATTTTTTATTGTGTATTCTTGCCCCGCCTTTTTTCCGAAGCTGGTCTGTAGAACTGTACGAAAAGCATGTGTGTTCATATTTTAATTATGTATTTCTTCCAAACGTTAAACGTTTTAATGTTATGATAATAATTGTGTGACTAGTATGGCTGTTTTAAAGGATCTAAGTGGCTGAATAAGGCCGTAAAAATGTCCCTGTTTTTGAAAGACTAACATTTGAGTAGACCTCTGAGAGGTACACTTAGGGGAGACAAACCTGTTCCAGCTCCGATATTCCAGTGATGATCTATGTTCGAAACTTCTGATCTCTGATAATTATACTCTGTTAACAAGTAAGTTCTAATCGTGTATTCCTCTTCTATTGCTGAGTCATGCATTTTGGTAATAAGACGTGGGAATTTACTGTGTTGAACCTAGACGGTGATGACCCCCCTCCCTCTCCCCCTCTCCCCCCCGTCCCTCTCCCCTCCCTCTCCCCCCTGCCATGACAGCTCTTATCTCTTTTATACAATGACGCTTTTTGTAAATCAAGAGCAAGGTTTTCTTTGAGAATTTATAGTACTTAAGTCTGCACGTTTCTAATTTTTTGTAATCCTCGACTTTAGGTTCTAATTCATTTTTTTAAAGTGTGTTTGTCCTTAGTTTTAGTGTGGGTTTTTGTTTAACATCTAGTAACCTAAATTTCTTTGTTCAGTCTCGTAACTTAGAACTCCATATATTGTTCAATGCCATTTTTTGTGCTCCCTGTTGAAGTTTTGATTATGACCTGAACATTGGTTTTCATTTCCAAATTATGCACTTATTCAAAAAAATATTTCCCTTGCACTCTATCTTTCATGTCGTAAAAATAAGTAGCATTTTATTTGATTGTGTCTGAATGTTTTCTTCGTTAAATTAAAGCATTCCATTCCATGTACGTTCGTACTGTACTCCATGTTCTTGAAGAGCGCATTGATCCTAGTACATATGTCTTCAATCTCTGCCAATAGTAACTATTCGTACTGATTGTGCACTATTCGTACTGATTGTGCACTATTCGTACTGATTGTGCACTATTCGTACTGATTGTGCACTATTCGTACTGATTGTGCACTATTCGTACTGATTGTGCACTATTCGTGCTGATTGTGCACTATTCGTACTGATTGTGCACTATTCGTACTGATTGTGCACTATTCGTACTGATTGTGCACTATTCGTGCTGATTGTGCACTATTCGTGCTGATTGGCACTATTCGTGCTGATAGTGCACTATTTGTATCAGTAGTTCATTATTTATGCAGGTAGTCACTACTCGTCTCCACGGACACACTGAAAGGATGATGATTGTCTGTTGGTCCTTCCTTGGTATGATAAATAACTTTCGTGTTTCTCACGTCCTACTGTCGCCACTGTCCCTGGGCCACAAGAATAACACTGGCGAAGGGGCATGAAAATTAATAGAAAACATGAGTAGGTTAACAGGGCGGGTATTGTTCGTTAAATTACACAGATTTTCCTATGTTAAACCTACAGACTAACCTACGTTAAATTACATAGACTTTACCGCTTTATTGTCTTGCTTCATGCGTCTACTTCCCGGTAACTGATGAGAAGGAACACAAATCAGTGATCTTATACCCAGTCTGTATGCTTCTGTTCTTTATTTGTGTTAAATGCATTTAATTTTAGCCGGTCATTAATCTCTGCATTGAACAGCTTTCTATAAGTGTCTGCAACCTCTTAAGTGTGACAGCGCTTGCCATGTTCAAATTTTGAACTGAATTTCTTATTCTCCTTGTGTTTTATCTTTGTTCTTTTCAGATCAGGAACATGTATCCTAGATACGAATTGGAAGCATAAAGAATTGGTTTTTCTTTTTGTTGATTGTTGTTGTCAAAGCACTGATGAAGGAACAGTGTATCGTAATCAATGATGACAGTTTAGTCTTCAAATTATTAACATGTACTTAGTTGATCATTATTTCGTCATCGTGTTCGAATATCACGTAAGAAGTTTTAAGGATCTGAATTTTCTCCAATGTGTTCTGGGAAAGAAGAAAATAACGATCTGAATATCTGACAATGTATAGAAAATTAAAAAATATGAAACATGCTGGATCTCAAAAACTTGAAGTCACCTGGTAATGATTAGTAAAATTTGTGCGGTGTATGTTTGTTTCCATGTGCGTGACATGTTCACTTTGTGTCGTACATTTCTGTGTGCTCATGAAGTGATCTGTAAAAATGTATTGAAAGACGTTTCCTTGGTATCTGTGGTATGTACTTGTGTTCAGTATGTTTCAAATGGGAGGAAATGATGTCTCATATGAATAATAATAATAATTTATTTGATTATTTTTTCTGTGCCGATAAAGAAGAGTACTTATTAATATAAATTTAAGTAGTAACCTTGCGTATTGCTTTGAGTTCATTTATTATGCACTTCTCTTGGTACACAGAAATCTGACTTGCAGAATTTATTCGACTACGTAAATGCATTTACTCTAGTTTCCTTTCAACATGATTTTATTTTTGATGAATTTCAGTTAAAAATGCTCAAAAAATGTTTCCCTGTTTGTAGAAATGGAAATTTTTTCTGTTATCATGGGCATTATGGAAGTTGTGATTGCTTTAGGTAATAAAAACGGTTTGTAATGATGATGAAGATGGAAACTCGGCTCGGTGTTCACACATCACGTCGCTTGCTACTGGTGACACAACAACTGTAGTTGTAGGAGTCTGTTGTAGATGTAATTCAATCATTATTCGACCAAAAAAATTAAAAGAGACCTATTATCCTTTTTTTCTACTGATAATGGTGGCCAACATGTCGTTCTGATATTCTCGAGTGCGAGTAGTGATCTGTTTCAGTCTCCTGTTTTAATTGCGACATAATTTGGAGATTTGAAGGTGCCACCCTCAAGTGTTCATCAAGAAAATATGTCAACAAGTTGTATTAGTTCTTACTCCTTCCAGGGCCCTCATAATGAAATTGTGCTGTGGAGTTGCATTGAGGCCAAATTTTAATGCCCAATAGTTCCTCAATCTTCTTTGTAGGAATTAAAACGAATCATTTCAACTCAATTAGCGTGTGCGAAAAATGTGTACGTGTTTTCTGTTGAATACGTTGTACCTGTGTTTCATACGCAGTACTGTTCGCACAAATGTCTCGTGCAGCGGAGGCACTCAAGTCATGCAAAATAAATGAGTACCATGAACCCTGTACTAGGTTCTTGAACTAGCGGAGGATCTGTCAAGAATAAATATAAGCGACTACGTATGTATTATTTGAACGTGAATTAGCGTTTATGCTCATAATGAGTGTGAATTTAACGTTAAAACTGATCTCTGATGGATATGTGTGCGCGCGCGCCGTGTGTCTTGAAAATGCTATGAAATATTTAGCGGTTTTGCAGATCAGAAGCGTTGTCAATTATAGGAAAGTTGTTTGTCAGGAAGAGGGGCTTCCAGTTCTCACGCCTCGTCATCTACACTGCCTGCCACGAAGCACAAACATTTGCAAGCGTCAACCATTTTACTATTGAACTCTACGGGATTTTGATTGTCAAATTACATTCTCCTGCTATCGAAGGCACTTCCGCGCTTTCTCAAAGGCGACTCAAATTTTATTGGAATCCATGTTGATAGATATGAAGGTGAGCTTGTGAAGATGAACGTTCGCATGACTTACTCATGAGTGCTCTGAGACGATGTTCTGATTGAGATGAATTTCCGTGTGGTGGATTCGTTACAGGTTGTGCTGCCAGGGCAAGTTTAGTTCACGAAATACTGTATAATTCGTCTCTCTCACCAGTCATGTATTCTAATCGGAAAAATGTGATACATGACTGCCAATAACTGAACAAATTGATCCGCTTTCAAACACAACTGTAACTGCATATTTTAATGAGCTCAAGGTGTAGCTAGATTGTAAGCTTTTAAGATCAAAATTTAATATTTTTTCGCGTTCAAACTATTGGTGAATTGAGTACCGTTGCCTCTCCCAATAACGACACCAAGGTTTACACTGTAACGTGCAAGCATCTTGGTTGTCTCGTGGTCTAAGTACTGTAGGAGATGATTTTCAGTGTTTCTTCTTTACCCCTTGTAGTGTAATGTAATTATGACTTTATGGTGCTCATGTCGCTCCTTCATTAATTAAATTTTGTACTTTCCTAGTATCTTTTCCGCGTTCGCTTTGGATCACGAACCTGTATTATAGATACGAATTTGAAGCATAAATTAGACGTCATACCAACGAGGTGGTGCAAACTTGTATCTCGAAAACAACTTAGTGAGATGACCCTTGTGACCTAAATATTGCTTCAATATTGTATCATGAATACACATTGCTTTTTTGAAGCTAAGTCGGCGAGTATAGTAGGAAAGTAAGCAAAATTTTCTCCCGGGTCTTGTTTGAATGGATTTATCATGACTGTGTCAATCTGTTACTTACTTCACTGTGGTTGGTGACTTGTGAGTAACTTGCTATGTCATCTTTCTCAGAGTCAATAAATGGCCCATATTACCATGACAAATTATTATGTCCTTTTCAATAATGTGTGTGCTGTTCTTTACTAGTACTCCTATGGCTAATGCACTGAAACGTGTGTCCCATTTCTTCGAAAATCCGTCATCATACCTTGTTGTTTATTTAGTTTAGTATAGAAAATTGTGTATACATTTAGTGATGCCCACTCGCACGAACACAAATAAAATCTACATGATGAAATATTGCATTTGGAAAGACTACTGTAACGTATCGCCAAAACCATCATTCCTTTAGCATTTCATTGCTTCATCATCAGTAAACTATCAGATTTTTATCGTGAATTTTCTAGTTGTGTTGACGGTGGTCCGTTGTAAAGTAGAGAATATTGGTTAATGATTTATTTTTCTATGTCGAATTTTGAAACTCGTTCATCTATTTGATGCCAAAACAGAATCTATCATAAACGAATTATATCACTAACAAAACCTATAACTGACTGGTCATTATTCACAGAATTTCTTCTGAATTATGCTGAATCGAGCAATAGGCTTGCCAATATCAGGTGGAGGTGAATACATTATTCCATTCACCCACTAATTTCTGTACATCATAATTGGAAATGTGTCGTATGGTGCTCTGATAAGTCTCATGAGAATATCATGCTAATATTAGATAAATGTTATTTTGTTATTGTTTTTAAATTCGTTGTTTTGTTGTTAAATTTGTACGAGAGTTTGAATCTGTGTGGCAGAGCTAAAGTTTATCCACAGACACACATGCGTTGGTCATCATGCTGCTTACCTGGATGACGAGTGACCTCAAACAACTTGACCATCTAAGAACAAAATCCTTTTTTCCGGGAACGTTGATATATATATATAAATATCATATAAATATATATATATATATATATATTGCAACACCAGTCTCACGCAATTTTATTCTGAGGTGTCTTTCTGGAATTCCGACCATTCCATGTCACGTTTTCTCTTTAAGTTATCTGCGTATAATCCTTAAATGCATCAAGCCATTGACTTTATGAAAGAAACTGTGTTCTTAATAATGATGTTCTTTCCTAAGTCCTGTATATTTGTTGAGTAGCGTTTAAACATGTGTTAGAAAAATGGCAAATCTTACAATACTTGAAATAAGGAGAAATAGAAAGCGATTACTCCGGTGGAAACAATAGTATATTAAAATATAGGTTTGCAAATGAGCGAATGTCAAAATTTCACTTCGTATACAAGTTGATTGAATATCTAAGAAGCAACTTCTATACAGATTTACTTTATAGTTAGAATGTATGTACCATCGTTCAGTTGTTTTCCATATTTTCTTATTCTAAATACATACGTGTGTAAAATTAGGGGCTTGGTACCAACACAAACTGGCGCTAATTATCCGTAGACTAAATTGGCATTTTTGGATCATTCATTCAATAGTGGGAAAGTAAATGATAGTAACATCCACCGTAGACTTAAAATTTATTGTTCTATGCAGCGTAAGAAAAGTATATTATTCAATTTTTTCTCATTCCTTATCCAAAAACACCATAGAAATACCGTATGCAAACGTGATTTCGAATATTTTCAAAGAATTATAATGTATCGTGCCTTCTATGAATCCTCTGAAAGTTTACATCTGTAAACAGTTATATAATTTCAATCATTATCGATTACATTTATTTTTAGCAATATATGAAAAGATTGGCATATATTTGAATTTCAGCTACAATCATTCGGTGGCAACACTGAAAGAAAATGGCGCCGACTGCCAAGCGAGTGTTAGTAAATAATGGAAAATAATATTGAGGAAGTTGTTTTAATTCATTTTAAAACTCTTTAATTATCTAATTGGTAGCAATTATCTTTTTAGTTTTCTGCCAGGCACTTTTGTTGTATGTTCATTCTTTAAAATTTGGATAAGTTGTGTATCATCTTACTCGATGAATATTTGCGGGGTGATTTACACTCAATGGTTTCAACATAGTAAACAAGGTTTAGTGTTTTGTGATATAAATTTGAAATTTGTGCTGTTGATCTTACTCTCAACTGGCGTTTCATAGTAACGTACAAGTTATCAACATGAAGGAAGAGAATTAACATTTAAATGTTTAATCGGGGCGAGTTCCATTAACTACAGTACTAATCAGTCAAGTGAAAGTCTAACTTAATTCCTCAAATTTAACTGAATGTGAATAAAATATTTGAAATTAGGAAATTTTTGGCACAATATATATTATATTCCAAAAATCTGCTCATTAATATATCTGAAGCTGTCAATTTGCAGGTACACAATGATAATTTTTATCACTTTATCAGGGAGCAATATATTGGATATTAAGTTGCTAAGTATTTCTATAATTATGCAAGTATGGCCCTATTAGGCCCTAAAATTGAAGTTCAAATTTTAAAAATGTCACTTATTTGGGGAAAGTTAGGGGGAGAAATACAAATGCACAACTGAAATTTCAACTTTCTTTAAAAAATCAAAATTGTATTTAGAGACATTTGGATTTTTTTCCTTCATTTTCTGTAGTTGAGCCCACATGAAGTAATCTGGTGATAGTATTGTTGTGACTACCAGGTCTTGAAATTATTAGTTAAAAGGAAATACCCTTGCATTATTTTGTGCATTGCAAAGGCTTATTGGAAGGCCATTGCAAAGGGTTATTGTTCTAATCCTTTGTGCCACAAAATTATGGTCAGCAATTTAAACTTTATTTCTCAGAAGAAAAAATGGCATTAATCCTTTCAAGCCTAGTGGTGCACATTTCATACCTCTAAAAAAGTCCTATTTGGTGCTTGGGAGTTCAGAAAGTCAACTATGTTTTAGAATTTAGTTCCTGTGCTGCTCAGCAGCTCAAAATTTGTACCACCATTATAAATGTTAGGGAATATCTGTATGAATCTGTAAATTTTTCAGCATGTTACACATTTTTTTTCTATTATAAGTGTGAACCTGAAAGAATTTAAAGACCTCCATTGGTAGATGCAGTTGATAACTGACATTATATTGGAATTGTTGAGCTGATCCTGTAGTCAGTTGTGTGGTACCTTGAATTTTTTCAGCCTTGACTGTGTTGAGCATCAGCAATCTGCTTGCTTGCCGACTTTATTTAATAATCATAATTTTGAATAGTCTTCTAAATTTGTGAAATATGTTGCAATTCTATTAGGGTACAAAAATGGGAATTGATATAAATGAATCTGTGTACATACTTGGATCTATAAGATGCTTCTCTAAAAACAGTAGCTGTTTATGAGGATGTTAGAATGAGAACAGTTTGTTGGGACCTTCAAGTACTGCTCAACAAGTTTTTTAGTGACATATTTTTAAGTTTTTTATTTACATCAAACTTTTTTCAGTGCAGTACTCTTAATAAAATGGTAAAATTTTTGCTATTTTCATGGTGAATTAATTTAATCATAGGTTTTCAGTGGCTATTCTAGGTTTATATTAATTTTGTATTATTGTGAAGAGTTTCTTGGAGAGGTGATAGTGCGAGTGGCCTCAGTTTGGATGCATCATGGCTACGGACAATGTGCACGACAACAATGATGAGGCTGAGGTGCAACCAGCAAAGAAGCCTCGCTTGGAGGAGGCCACAAGAAAAGTATCAAACCTAGATGTTTTTGCTGGTAAGCTGTTTTTTTGTTAACTTATGAGAACATAAATTGTTGAATTTCAGGTTAATGTAAAATCTAGTTATGGATGTATAACAAAGTCTCGATTAGAGTTTCATTGTCAAATTTATTCTTCATTGTATCTAAATGTGTACTGTGTAAAGTTTTTAAACTGAAGTTAGTTTTAACATGAAGAAATCATTGAGAAAAATGTTGAAAATATTTGCTGATGCTGAAATGATTATGAATGGGCACTCTATTGTTCTTACTAATGCTAGTATTTTGTTTTATACTTGAAGTAAAATGTCCTTATACATATATTTGAAGGAAATATATAGGATATGTTCAATTGTATTCCACTATTAATTTTAAAATTTAATATTTCTTTGTAAAGTAGGAATTTATCAGTCAAATTGTATTGCTGACTTTGTTCTTTTAACTTCTTGCTGAGTGAGCTACTCAGTCAATGAAAGAAAGATCATATTAACATTTGAATGTTCTATCTATGTTGGAACTCAAGTGTTTTTCTATTTTCAAGTGAAAGGAAATAGTGCTGGAATCTGCTATATTTATGAGCTGTACACAATAATGATGAAGAGAATTAGAAACATTAGTCTGTCCATTACACATATTCAACATCTGCTACACATGAAAACAACAAATGAAAGGTTTTATCCTGGAGTATATTACAAGGGTAAAATGTGACTGTTACATATGTGTGCCATCCAGGGTCAAAGGGTTAACAATATTGAAAAGAATAAGAATTTATTTTCAGAATGGCCTTGACACTACTTTGGTGTATGAAGAACTTCAGAATAAAGTGTTGTGTTGCTCATCAGGTAGTCGTCGTCGTTCAACTCGGTCAGTACAGCGCTATGGACAGCAGGATGAGGAGACCACTGTTGCATCAGAGGAAGAAGAAGAAGCTGATGATCCAGACTTTGGACATCTCTCTGACTCAGATGATGATCCTGATTTTGCTCCCACTGAAAATAAGAAGGTTAGGTTCAAATTTCTAGCTTAGATTTGCCTTTCAAACTTCATGTGTGTTTGTTGTAAAAATAAGTCACGCTGTTTGACTTTGTTTGAGCCAAATAAACAAAGCTGCTAAGGTATTGCCATTAGAATGGAATTGAAATGGCTATAAATATAATTATTTGATTTGCTAGATATTTCAATTATGTTTTTTGTTCCAGGAAAGTGTGAGTTTACCAGATTTTTCATTCCGAGGTCGTGGACGAGCCCGTGGCAGAGGAAGAGGACGAGGAGGAAGAGGTATTAGCTGTCATTATACAGTAGTTGTTTGATATCTTGCAACATACAGTTAATCAAGGACCTTTCATTTTGAAGGGGATGAATGCTAATAATGAGAACAATCTCGCCCTTTAATATTGATCCGACGCCTTTGATCTCTACAATACGATACTTGAAATGCATGTATACCTGCTCGATCGAGAAGTCAATACTTAACCTAAGACAATTGCTTACTGATGGCTTGTTTGAAATTAATTTCCCCTACCTAATTCAAGAATTGGGGGTGGATAAAAAATATACGTAAATAAATAGACACTGGTGTTTATTATACAGTGAAGATTAATAAGACCATGATTTACTCGGGGCAGGTCGCTTTGGAGGCACAACAGGCAAACGTGAGATGAGAGACACCTGCACGAGGGGGGCAGGGAGAGGGGGCGGCGTGGGGAGAAAGATCACGTCACCCTCAACCACGTCACAGGTCAAGAGAAGGGGCAGGCCTCTTATATACTTCAAAAGCATGACTTCTTCCTCATCTCCCTCCGACCAAACAACATTCGACAACGTAATCGCTTGTCTCTTACTTCTCTCTAACACTTTATTTTCTCTCTTTCTGCATGCGCTTTGTTTTTGTTTCTGAATTCGCTATTGGTTTGCATTTAAACTCCGCGTTTCTTTTGACTCTTGATTTCAATTCTTTTAGTTTTCCTTCATTGACTGTTTTGTTTTTTGAGTGACGACTGATTGCATTTGGCCTTTACATGTTCCTAGATTCTGGTTGATTTTATTCATATGCGTTCTAGTGTGTGAAGCTACATTTGAGAGTTAGGTTATAAGTTCATTTGGGCACATTGTCTTTTTTTCAGATATTTCCTGTGTTTGGTTTTCAATTTAATTTTATCGTCGAGCTTTAGCGTACTAGACAGTTCCCGTGGAAATTTCACGATTTAGATTTGACTAATTTGAAAGTATTATAAAGATGAATGTATTAAAGATTTATGACAAATTGTGTTTTAAGTGAATATTTTTCATAAATATATACAGAACTTCCATTCTGGATCTCATATACCGATAACATGTACCGAGAGTGAGATACTGTATATTATATAGTGGATATTTTTTAGTACTTCTATTTTGATTAGTATTTAACACGAAGACCTGTTTTTTTTCTAAGTACTAGTCTTTATTTGCAATGTTCATAGCTTCTCTAGATAGTAATTGCAGTGATTGTTTGAATATTAGTTAACAAACTATTCAAAGTCCTCTTCAGGGCTGATGTTTTCGTGATATGGACGGAAATAGATATTGATTAACATATCTAGGTTCTGGATAGAAATTTTCACGGCAGTGTGGACCAAAACAATGAAATTATTCATAAATTGTTCAGATGTCTTATTATTTCCTCCAGTTTATCTTTTTCGTAGTATAGCCCTAATAAATATGAAAATAATTAAACACTCGATACAGTATGAATTGGTGTATAGAGTAGCTGTTCAGCACATTAAAACCAGAGACCACCTTCCTCGTTAGAAACTTAGGTTAACTTGTACTGAAAAAGTATATTCTACTCGCATGATTGATACCTTTATTATCGATAGCATGGGACTTGGGTATCAACCCAAGAATGGGTCAAACGGCTCATTTCTATTGCCTTATTCTATTCTATACGTCACATGACCCCTTCAAAACTTGAAATAAGAAGCATGTGTGCATGATGTTAACTCGCCATCTGATCATCGAGCAGACGACCAAGGACACCACCACAACAGACACAAGCAGCGTCCATACCCAGCAGGATAACAACAACAAAGGTGAAACAAACGGGAGCAGAGGAAGGAGTGCACTGAGTGGTGCAGCTACGTCATTCATGATGTCTCCGTCTAAACTGAGTTCAGCAGTCAACTACCCTACACTTAAGCGTCAAACTCAGGTACTTTGTTGCTAGACTCAGGTTCTTTGTTACTCTTATTGAATTAATCTCTTGTTGAAATTAATTTGTAGAAAATGCCATACGCCGGACATGTTTAGAGAGAAAAGTTTTTTCATCATTTTAGTAGTAAACAATCCGTTTATTCTTTTTAGGAAGCATGCGTCTATTGTCGGCAACATTTACTCAGACCTTATCCACAAGGACTTCATTTTATGTTTGCGTGCTTCTCCTCTTAGAGTTCAGTGGTGCCAACTTACTGGTAGTTACTTCATCATTATCCCACTAAATAATAATGCACAGTTTGTTGCTTGCTTGGTCCGTCTCTCTGTGACGCTCCTACGGATTTAGATAGGAGGAAATTCGGTAGGGTATACATGTATTGTAAGCATTGTATTGTGGATACCAAAGGCACATCCTTCAATGTGGAAACTCCTTCGCAAAGCCCGCGTCCACTGGCAAATCAAACGAAAAAGTCAGTATAAAAAACACGTGAATTTTTTCACGTGTGGGTTTACTAGTTGTGTTAGTAAGTGCAAGTGATGACAACACCGTGATGCTTTGTTTTGCTCCTGTGTAGGCCGTGAGGCTGCCTGAGGGTCCCCAACTCACCCCTGAGCAACTCAAAGAAATAGAGGCACAATTTAAGGTGAGATCTTCATGTGAACTCTTTTTCAGTGTCTTAACCTCAGATGCTTGTTAACTCGAGAGTTAGAAATCTGACTTTAAACTTTTATTCCTAGTTTGTTAGGAAATCTGTTGATTTTGATATTTATATCCCTGTATTCTATGTGTAGTAGTTTTTGGATACTGATCGTGTCATGACTTCTGAATTAGTTTTCCATGATACTAATTATTGGTACATGGACTTCAACTCATTTGAGTTTTAAAATGATTCTCACTTTGATTCATCTTGTATTAACCTAATAGCTTCTAAATTTTTTGTATGGTTAAATTATTAATGAAATAATCTGAATTTTCTTGAGCTACCGCATACAAGCTCTAAACTCATTTTTTTTGTTCCTATGATTCATTTTATCAGATAATTGAGACTTGAGGTCAATTCGGTAATATAGTAGAGTTTAGATAGAATAAATGTCTGTCTTGCTTATAGACCGGAGACTTCGTCATGGCTAAGAAAGACTTGGAGCTGGACCAGCCTCCCATCTGGCGCATTGATGGCAAATCTTTACTGCAAAAATTTCAAGCTTTCGAGAAGGACAGTAAAGTTCTATACAGAAATATCTCTACGGTGAGTGATGGGTAGTTGCTTTTGATTTGTGTGATAAATCGTTAGGATTTTGTTCATGAATGTCGCATTAGTGGTGAAATGATGAATCTTAAACTTGTTCAAATGTCACTTTGTTCTGCTCTGCACAACGTGTCACTTGAAAGAAGTATATATCATTACTGAAATCCCTTAAGATCACTATGAACGAGCGGCAACTGGTGCTTTGAATGTGGTAGTCATCATGACTTCACGTATCCTGTATACTGTGATCAACTTACCTTGGAATGATACTCATGACTTCACGTATCCTGTATACTGTGATCAACTTACCGTGGAATGATAGTCATGACTTCACGTATCATGTATACTGTGATCAACTTACCGTGGAATGATAGTCATGACTTCACGTATCCTGTATACTGTGATCAACTTACCGTGGAATGATACTCATGACTTCACGTATCCTGTATACTGTGATCAACTTACCGTGGAATGATACTCATGACTTCACGTATCCTGTATTTTGTTATCAACTTACCGTGGAATTCTTGCAGTACTCAGGGTGGACGTCGCAGGGCAAGACACTATATATGCCCGTCAAGACGAAGTTCATCTTCCAGTCGCGGTACGACATCGTGGTAGAGCTGGTGGACGAGAGCAACTCTTCAAGCGGAGCTGCTGCCGACCCTACAGCTCTGCCCTCCGAAGAGGCTGCCAAGACGACAGCTGTCATCTCCAGGGTGCCTGCTACGGCGCTCAGCAAGCAACCCATTAGGTGAGATGTTGTCGCTCTGTCATTTGTAACAATTTGATGTTACATGTAGCATTGGAAGTGGCCACATTATTTCTCTAAATAGATTGCTCTCTTCGCTTGGTTAGTCAAGGGCGTGCAAAGAAATCTTGCTTGTCAGGTCAAAAGTGCATTTGAGTTGCACAGCTTTAAAATACGATTATGACTGTAATTCTTTGGTCTCTACTGCTGTTTAGTACTTGAAATAAAACTACGGAAACAACGTGTTCAAATGGTCGCGCTTATCTTGCGTTGTGGAGTTATACGACGATTTTAATTGAAGAAATAATGGGTCACTATTAACTGAATATACAACACTGGGGAGTCGAGTTAGAGGAGATGTACAGTAAATGGTGTAGTTTGCAAGTGGTTAGTGAGTACTAGTAGATTTTGAAAAGGCGTTAATTTTCGTTCAGGTGGTATGATAGAGGTAGTTGGAGGGATGGAATGGATTACGTTTGTGAATAAAGTGAGTAGGGTGCTTAATTACAACGTTTTGCGTAGAGACTTCAAAAATATACCCGACAAACGAATGAATAGCAGGTGAGTGTGTGAATCGTGGAGCAGCGTAATGGGCACGGTGTCTCATCAGGCTTTTATCTTAGGAACTTGGACGCTCCGGCAAGACTGAGGTGTAGTGAACTGTGTGATGTACAAATGATAGGTGTGGGATGCTACACTTGTGTGCGCTTGGTGGTGTGATTAGGTATGACGAATTTGTGCGAGTGATCCAACTTATGATTGGTGAACCCTACGCAGTGAGGAAGAAAACGAGTGGTAATCCACGTTCTTTAGTAGATAATGAAATAGTTGCTCAGTGACGTAGTCACAATTAAGAAGTTTTGCAGATTACTAATGTGTTACTCCCGGCAGAAGTTCGCTATTGCCTAGACACTTCTAAAAATTGTTCATGCTCTGAAATTTTTGTTATGTATGTTTTTTTAGTAAACTGTTTCTGTGTTTCTTCTTTGCTTTCGATGTATTAAAGTCAGAGCTTAATCTTGCAGTACAAAATTGTGTCCACTGATTTTTTTTTTTGGTTTTTGTAGTCTTCAGGATATAAAATTGTTGCTCTGCGCGGTAAAATATCGAAGTACATAATTTACGTAGGAAAATGATCATAATGAGGATAATCTGCGGTATTACTTAGATTAAAAGGAAAACCCCAGTATTGTTTTATTGAAAGTCATTAGTACATTAACATTAAGCAAATGCATGCTTAATTAACGCAAGCACTGCGTTGGAGCATCTGGTATTGTTTGCTGTTGCGAATTTTGAGATGCTCAAATTTTATGAGCATCTATATTATAATTTTTATCCGATGATCTCCGTGTCTGTCTCCGCCCTACATCACCGTTAACTGTCTCGCATATTCTTTGTTGCGCTACATTGTACAGTGAGTCCTCGTTATACGGCAATTTATTTATCCGGTCAATTCACAATTATTGTGACTATTTTCATATCTGTAGGCGTGACTTTCGACGTGCTGGAACACATATCCTATTATTACATGTTGTAATGGGTTCGGTATACGGTAATTTCGATTTGTCATTTCTTCAGGAACCCAACTGTACCGTATAACGAGGATTTACTATGCTCAATATCTGGTGAACTGCAGAGGTCATGCGTCCAGGACTCTGAGTAAATTAAATTATTATTTTCATATATACCGTATATTACATTCATTTACTCATTCATCTTCTTGTGATTAGTGGAGACTTCTTCGCTTTTCTTGCGAAGTTTATCTGAATTTCTTGCTTTCGATGTTTTTCACGTTTTTATTTTTGTTTCTTTACAGCAGTGCTGCGCCTCAAGAAGACGTAATTTTGTAAGTGTTTTGTTTAAACATTTTATTTTAGTTTTTCTTTGTTTTTATTATTTATTATTCATACTAGATATCATGCAACATTCCTGCATTATGCAAACGTAAAGTACTTACCTGTGTACATATGTTAAGTGTATCGTAACTAACTCGCTTCTTATGGAACTAACCTTGAAATTTAAATTCATCACTGCTAAGCATTTAGTGACGTAGAGTAATTTCTGTGTGGGTGCGAAGGTCGACTCATGTAATTATTTTAATTTTTACTCCACTCCTTCGTGTTTCATAGGTCGGTGTGAGGCTGTTCAAAAATATTGTGAATGTAGCAATGTATATTAAAGGACTGGGTGTACTTATATACGACACACAGAAACGCTCTGTTCTTTCATTTGGTTGAATTACTGCAGTATATTAATACAGCGTACATCGTTCAGTTTTATCATTTTCGAAGGACTATAGTTATATTTTCTTTGCTGATCATATCGTTTAAGAGATAAATACACTGTTCTATAAAAAGTATTGATTAGCTTATGCGAGAATTTAGCCCTTATACTTTATTTCCTACCAGGATCATCATGACAGTTCCATCATAAAAATAACCAGTTCTTGTTTGTGTCTATACCAAACTAACAAGCTAATGTTAGAAATTTCTCTTATTAACCATGAAGCGATACAGACTCGTGGGTCTATAGTTAACTAATTAGCACATTGAGACAACGGGAGAACTTTTACTTTATTGTGTTATTGGCCTTAAACCCCAAACCGCTGTAACCTGAAGTTAACTACACATTTCCGCTTACAAACTACTTGGCCGCAGTGTTGCAACCTGACAAGTTTGTTCTTCTTCAACGGAATTTATTGTCTCATTTGTGTGTGGAAGCAAGTGAATGATGCTTGGACTCGTTTACTTCTTTAACCATTCACTTCTTGAGCCGAGTTTAAACTTCTGTTTAAAGCGGCATTCGTGCGCCTGTTATGTACCATTTAAAATAACAC
>VCRD01002283.1:8792-32458 GCA_006783055.1 Trinorchestia longiramus | reverse complement strand
GCTGTCTTCTTTGTGTTGCAGGTGTGAGGTTCGAACCTTTGCGAACATGATTCTTTAATCACATTTAATCATGTTCGCAAAGGTTCGAACCTCACACCTGCAACACAAAGAAGACAGCATGTTAGCAACGGTTAAAGGGTGAGTATATTTTTTTGAGACACCCTGTATTATGTATTATTACAATTTGATGATAGGATGGCCCTTCAGGAATTAGTTTAGACGAGTCTGGCTCACAGGAGAAAAACTCTAGAATGCCACCTTGTTGTATGTGTGTGTGTATATTAGAGGGAATTACAGGCCGCTACAAAGGCCCCAGCCAACACTGACCCTCCAGTCAAAGTGTGAGGAATACTGATTTGTTGCTGACTTGTGTGTCCACTTGCAGCATACCAGAGGAGCTTAATCAACACATGCCCACCTTCGAGATATTCCTGCAGACCCTCATCTCGCAGGCGCTAGACAACAACTTCCTGTCAGAGATCTATGAAGAGAATGGTGAGCAGTGGCGCTTTGTAGTTATTGTAGCTTGTGGGTGATGGTTGGATGGTGGCACACGTCGGTACTGGTAATTATTTGATGGTGGCGTACTTGGATATTGGTAGTTATTTGATGATGGCATACTTGGATACTGGTAATTATTTAATGGTGGTATACTTGGATCTTAGGATCACAATTGGATGGTTGTATGCTCAAAATTCACTGGGTGAAATTATTCACTAATAGTGTTCGTCCTAGTGAACGTCATACTCAATTGTAGTGCTCGCTTTTATTATGGTCGCAGCTGCAGCGAGAAAAATGTGGGCTAGAGTGTAAGTTCGAGACTATTCAGCTTCAGTCACAATTTTACCACCTGATGAAATCCTGTAGATTATAATTGATTTGATGTGGGTACACGTCATGTTTTTGTTCCTTGTGCAGATGAATATTTCGTAGACCGCGTCAAGGTCATGGAGGAGTTGACGGCCGAGAGAAAGCAGAAAATGCGTTCCATCGTCACGTGGGTGGACAACTTTTGGGTGAGTTGATCCAACGCATGATGCTGATCTGCGATGGTTTGGTTTTACACAAGTCAGCACGTCGGGCTATGACCCTGGACCAAAAGCAAGGTGTTGGATATTTCTGGTTCATTGGAAGTATTCCGTTAAATTAGTCTCTTCTTATGCCACAAATATTGAATAATTAAAAACTACAGCAGTTTTACTGATGTTAGTGATCATCTCCTTTAAATAATTTGATGTAAATGTTCATGTTGACAGGCTTCTTGGGGCTCCTTGTCTGGATTCATTTCACTTGTTTTCACTTGATTCTGTTGCAGAAATCCCTGGAAGTTTGGCCGTCAGTTAATGTGATGTCAAGCACAGGCAAGAACACGTGTGATGCTTGCTACCAAGCCTCATGCAACAAATTAGCTCTTTTCTATGGGCAGCCTTACGATGACATCACCCTCAAGGCAAGAGAGGAGGCTGAGAAGGAGGCACCCACCAAGGTGAGTCTTCGTGGTTGTGCTAGTGTGGGCTTTGTACAGGGTGTCCTCAAAAAATGTGTGCATTTTTAAAAGGCTGTAGTTTGAATATTACTGGCATCCAGAAGGTGTGGAATAACTTATCTACATATATATAATCGACTATGTATCTCCATCTTGCTGTATCTGTGTGTGTCCGTGCCATTACTTCCTATCTATTACTGAAGAAAAATTATTGAACTGAAATCAGAACGGGTATGCATGTATTACAAGCATTGTATTGTGGATACCAAAGGCAGCGGATCACTATAAAACACACTATTTGTTTCATTATTAACTTTCTTCTCTTACACGGCCATGTTATCGTTAGGTAAGATACAAAATGAAAGTTCTGTATATATTCAAGAAAAATATTCTGATTCTGATGGTACCACGGGTACAACTGAGAAGTGCGTTTTATTTCATAGATCCTAAATTGTATCCCTTTTAAACCAAGAAATTTCAACGAGTACTATTTGCGCTGTGTTATCATTAGATGAGATACAGAATGGTAATTCTGTATACATTAGTAAGAAATATTCATTCAAAATACAATGATTCGTCGTAAATCTTTAATACGTTCATCTTTATAATAATATCAAATTAGTCTAATCTAAATCTTGGAATTTTCACGGGAACTGTCTAGTTCTGGATATAAAATAGAACTTAAAATTTTTCAAATGAGACCTGGGCCAGCCTTCTAGCGCGGGTAGTATTCAAATTACTGCCTTTTAAAAATGTATATGTACATTTTCTTGGAACACCCTGTAATATCCTCTGCAAGCGTTGCTCCGCCTCTTCTCTCAGAGAAAAATACTAATATCTGTCATCAACATACGTGGCGGGGTCTGTATTTTCATGAAGGTCTTTCGAGCTATTCTGGAACAACAACTCATGTTGCAAGAATTTGTTCTGAGTTTAGTTTGGTAGGTAAGTTGGCTTTACCATTTTTTATTCTCTTTCGTATAGTGTTATGGCTGGCATATTGTGTTTCAGACTAAGCTGCTCCGTCTGTGATTTGCATACACCAATTACACCAAACAAGCGCAAAATATTTGATAATTATGTTGGTTAGGATTACTTACTTGTGCAGTGTGACCTGATTTGGGCATTGACTTTCCCACCAACTTGTCTATTTGTTGCAGAAATCCCTAGTATGTACATGAAGTCTACCTTTATTACATTAAGATGTATATGGAGAAGTCTATCTTTGTCGCTGTTAAAGGGTAATGTATAGAAATGTTTACACAACACTTAACCCTTCACTGCATGGCGTGACAGATATGGCACATACCTATTTTTTCCGTGTAAAATCATATTAAATAATTATTGAGGCACAGTAGCTGCTTGTGCCACATCAGGAACGTACTGATTATGTATGAAACGCGTATTACACCACCCTTACACACACATCACCCGGTGAAGCCCAGTTCTTGTGAGACACCTTCGAATTTCTCTAATAATTCATGCAGTGAAGGGTTACCATAATGTCCTGCAATTCATGATTACACACATGTACTTACCCTTAATTCTCGTGCTCGGTCAGAATTACAACGTGTGTGACCAGTGTGCGAAGCTATGCGAGTTGTACAGCACGCTGTGCCACCGTAAATACGACTACTTCAGCAAGTGCAAGGCCACCGTCACTAACATTAGAGTGTCTCAGCCGTCCAAGAACACCACCACCATTCTTAGAGAGCTCCTCGGCAACGACGCTTGGATCACAGGCGTAAGTTGGAATAGAAAAGAGCCGTTTGGCACATTTTTGGGTTCATAGCCAAATCTCATGCCTCAAGTTGTGCCTGTTCAAAGCCGGATTTTTGTGTGTAGTGTTTCCCAGGCTTTAGCTTGTGATGCCTGCTTGCTATGATCATCATTAACCCTTTACTGAGATTTTTTCCTGAAGAAAGAAATGCAACAAAACTGCACGCTGTCCGTTATCTGATAATGTTGCTGCAACGTCTAAACACGCAAACTGTTGAGTGCTCTGCGAGTTTTATAACTGTTTAATGCAGTGGTAGGTTGATGAATAGCCGAGATTTATGGTTAGCACAATTTTCAAAGAGAACTTCAGGGTCAATATGTTCTTTAAAGAGTTAAATTATTGTTAAAATTAGCGTACTCTGCGTCTGAAGCTGCTCTGCGGTGTTCAGGTCGCTGCTGTTTTCAAATGTACAGCATTTATCGTGCTGGACCAGTTGGACAAATACAGGGTGTCCATAAAATCTCTTTACCATTTCAAACATTGATTGCAGGTGCAATTGATAAGATATTTTATTCAGATTTGTTCTATTGTATTCAGTGTTTATTAAAGTTTTTAATCACATTTTGCATTTGTGTGTTTCAGACATCCTGTTTGTGGAAGAGGTGCTGTTGAGACTTTATGAAAGACTTTTATGATAGACTTTATGGACACCCTGCATTACTACCCACGTCTTTAGCATCTGTAGAAGTTGAGATGAAAAACAATTGATGAGTGTTCTCATCTTTAGACGTGTCCATGTTCACGGGGCCGTACTGGGAATCTTCTTCTCCTGTGACATTTTTATGTTTCTCTACTTCGTTCATTATTCTTTAATCTGTTAAATGTCTATTTACATGGTTTAATGGGTTCAGTATAATATGATGATAAACTGAAGTGTGAAAAAATTGAATGATTTCAATAGAATTGTTCAATGTCGTATTAACATGTGCGGTCAAATACACCTGTTTTTGTGATGTTACTGCCACCTAGTAAAGGGGATTAAAATAAATCAAAACTTTTGCAAAAGTTCAACAGTAGATATCTGTTGAAATTATAGTGTATGTTATAATCAGTTTAAATTTTACTGAGGGTATGCAGTCTGATGTGTGTATTTCTTCAATTAGTGTGTTGATATCTACCAAACTTTTATTTAGGCATTTGTCCAGTTAATATTTCGGTATTTGTCCTATCTATATTTTCGAATCTGTTTTGTCAATGTATTTCGGCATCAGTCCTGTCAATATTTGACATCTCCTGTCAATATTTGACACATCTCCTGTCAATATTTGACACATCTTCTGTCAATATTTGACACATCTCCTGTCAATATTTGACACATCTCCTGTCAATATTTTGGCATGCGTATCACTAATCATGTATGAGGCACTTCACCTAGCACTCTTAATTACAAATACTCCCTATTTGTGCAGCTGTTCCGCAACATGTGCACAACGCTGGTGCGTGTGGACCGACTGTACGAAGAGCATCAGGGCCGGACGGGCAGTGGGGGTGCAACAGCAGTCAAACCTGAGAATAGAGCTGTTCACGTCGACCAGTCGTGACCGTGCTAGCTCCTTGCTGCTCCATGTTCCCCTTGCTTTTAGAATCATTAGTACATATATGGAAATAAGTGATACAGGAACACACGCTCCTTCCGGAGTGAGGGAAACATTGCACGTGTTTAAAACGATTGCAAGGTTCCTTCATGCGTGATTTTTATTCATTTTTCATGAAAATAGATCAAAAGCACATGAATGTGATGAAATTCTCATAATTTGCTAACCCATCTCATGTTGCACATTGTTTCAGTTTCTATTTTAAGGTGAGAATACCTAAAATGAATCGTTCCGTTGAAATCACTCTTACCTTGCTTCGTATCTGATAGTTTTCGTTCCCCACTTCTGCAAGCAGTTTTTATAACGGACGGTAATCTGAAAGTTTACATTTTTTATTCTGAGCCTCTGCTTGTCTGAGTAACTCGTTTTTTCCACTGTTCAGTTTGTGCAAAGCTGATGGCTGGCAGAACACTAATGCTTTTGTCTAGCTTGATTAGGACGTAATTAACTGGATCTGGCCTTTCAAGTGTCGGCAGACCTCTGACCAACTCCGTAAATTCGAGAAGAATCTGCACCCTCGAAAACTTGACTCTACTTCTTCAACTGTTAGGTTCCAAAAAGTTTGTCAAGCATTGAGGCGGCGATGTAAAAATCTTTTCTCTAGCAGTGAAAACGTCTTTGACTTGTTTTACTTAGAATAATCGTGTGCTCGTCTATGCATACATTCATTGTGCTGTGCAAACAAAAGTGACATGTGACAGACCCATAGCGTTATTGTCACAGTTCCATCTTTACTATAATATTGACTGGGAGGAGCTAGGAGTTCTCTCATCGATACACAAACACTTATCATACTGGTTTATAATTCGCCACTCGAAAAGTGGATTCCAAATCAATTTTATTTCTAATTTGCGAATCATACTTTCAAGCAGTGTTTTTCTACTGAATTTTACCTCCTGCGTAGTGATTCTTACTTTCAGCAATGTATTTCAGCTAAATTTCTCAAACATCTCAGCAGCTATTCTGTTCTACTCTTTTCTTCTATTATGAGTTGCTGAATTCCTAACCAATACAAAAATTGAGAAAATTGATGCCGTTGTAAGAACATCTGTTTGCACTCACGCTTAAGATATTTCGTTCCACGCAATAACTAACCTTAAAATATTCTATAACATTACGGAGAGCGTTACGAAGAATGAAAAGCTCGATGATGTCAAGAGTTCTCAGAAATTGTACAGGGTTGACTTCTTTGGTAGTTGTTTACTTTGATTAGCTATTCCCGTCATTTTTTTATTGTTTAACTTTTCGTTACACAGTCCGTGTGGTTGAGGCATCGGGAGAACCTCTGTTATTGTTGAGCTGAATAGTGGATATCGTGAATATCACTATTATTTCTACAAACTGTTGACTTGCAATAAGTTTTCCACGATGTCCAGATTTTTTCTTGAGTGTAGCGGACGTGTTTCGCATTGATTTTTTTTTTATACGCATAAAGATTGGGAAGAAGTGTAGCGATGAATGTACATCACGAGAAAATTGTGTGTTGCCAGTAAAAGATATCTTAGCTACATGCAACGACATGTATAAATTGTTTTTATCGATTTCTGTTTTGAAATAGTTGTTCAGAAAAACTATTCTGTTTGCAAAAAAGCTGGTCTTAAATTTCCTTGATTCTGTTTTATATCTCTGGCATTGCGCAGGCAATGTGATGCTTGAAGAAAGTAGAAAACACGATGAGTGAAGCCGCTTTCTGATGACCTTGACGTGATCTTATGATGCGGTTGGTAGCTGATGCTGTCCGCCTGAAGGTTACAAGGATAGTGATCTTTCGTGGCACTCGCGTGATGGTGGATCTGTCGCTTGTATTTACTCATGAATCATTGCCCATTTGTTGTAGCTAACTCATCTTTCATCTCTAAGAATTAAGTCTCAGTGTGTAGCTCATAGCTTCCGGTGTTTGTTGTACATGGATAATTTAAGGTGTTGAATTAATGCTATGCAGAAATTTTAGTTTTTAGTTGCGTTGTGATTTAGTTCTGCTTGTGGAGTTGGCCGTACGTTTCTAGGTTCTTTTGTACATTAATAAGCCTGGCCGCTTTACCTCTGCATTCTTACCTGAAGGATCTAACTGAAATCGTGTTGCTAATTTTAAATACGCTGTTTCTCTAATTCCTGTTTAATCTATTATTTTACACTATCGTTTGTATTTTTCCTAACTGTTATACTTCTTTTACTTTAAGCTTGTTGTAAAGGTGTACCTAGCAGCTATCTGCTCTAATTCGTATTTTCACCGTGACAATTAAAAATGCCAAACTCTTTCCCCCAAGTTTTTCTTTTTGAAATATTAAAAGTTGGCTAATGTGTCACTTCTATTCTATACGATAACATCAATTTACCATTAGTTAGCTCCGTCAGTAAGTGGTATCATCAAACTACTCAGCAAGTCACTCTCATGTGCTTTATGATTTCATTTGTATCGATCGGTGCTGTAGAGATGATCTCTTACTATCTATGTTATTTAGAATCGAATAACAACACAGGAACGAGCCGTTTAGTCTATTCTTGGACCATGCCTTCTACACTTCTGTTTTGCTGGATACTGCTAGTACAATGCAATAATACTGATCTTATTATGCTAACGAATACTTGCAGCTTCTCGTACACCAGCCACGTGTATTGTCAACATACGTGTTTGTGTAGGGCTGTTTATGACTTTGGTGACTAGTTCTGATGTGTAGAAACGTCTGTGAACGCTTCTCCCCTTACTCGGCTAGTGGATATTGGTGTAAATTCAGAGTATCATCTGTTGTAATGGTGCTCATTGTAGTAAACCATTCGATGGTATATGTTAGGTATTGACAATGTATGTCCATCTCAAATATGAATTGAATATATTCATGATCTGACTCATCAAGAAGGATGGTCAGACGCTATATAACCAACTCAGGACTCTGTTTCCTGGGCCTCATTTCAGTGGTGACGTCCACAACAATGTATTGAGATTACATTGTATAGTGAGACAAAGCTCGTATTTGTTTTTGTTGGTTTTTCTGCTATGATGACAGACGAGACCTCGCTTCAACAGTTAATGCGCGTTTTAACTTTCCAACCAATGTTAGTCACGTCGACTAACACATGTCATGTTGACTAACACGTGTGTTAGTCACGTCCCTACTCGTAGGTTCCTGCCATCCTGATATTTACGCCCAAAACCAAATTGGTTTAGGGACTAAATAGTGTAGAAATAACCTCAAAAAGTTCAGTCCTGTAAACTGAACTTTAGTGGTTTTGCAAGACCAATCTGACCCACACTTAATGAACTGAAGGAAAAAGCACACTAGTTTTTTTTCTTATCGAAATCGCAGCTCCCTGTGCTGCAAATTAACTTATCGTGCTACACTGCGTTAATATTTTGGTCATTATACGGCGACTTCCGGAAGTCAAAATGGACCAGAAAATCATATGCCTAATCTATATCAGTGTTACGTCCGGCTTTCCAAGCCAAACACAGGACAAGTTCCCTAGCCAATTGTTTTTTGCTGAATTCACTGCATGCAGGCACGGCTTGATATTTTGTTAATTTAAAAAAATTGGTAATAATTGAGCTTTTCTTTCCACGTTTGTGCGCGATTTGACAGGCCTATAATTTAGTCGCTTATATTCACGATCGTATGCTGGTAAAAATTTAGCTCTTTGATTAACAAGAATCTTTCAATTTGTTCTTGATCTCCTACGATTGGTTTCATAAAGATGTTGAAGAAATGGTGTAAACCTGTGAATTTTTTGTGCTTACTATCTGAATTTTGCAGCTGTTGTGTTCTTTGTGTTCATGGGTACTTGCGGTGTGTGTAACATTAGGCGCTTTTTTCAACTATTTGCGCCATTTCTATTTATTACTCATTGCATCGTGGAAAATTTTTCTCGAGTATGAAGGATGATGTACATAAATTGTTTGACTGAGGTGTTTGTTGAAAGAAGGCCAGTTTAAATGACAAGGCTGTAACGATACTGCAACACGTGTTCTCATGTGTTTTAATAGTGGATATGTTAGGCTCTGTTTGAGATCAAATTCCAGGTGCTGTATTTAGAAAATACTGTGAAATGTACAACCGAGTGTCAGAATGTTTTCTCCGTGTTCTGAATTCCACTAAGAGCTAAAATTACATGAACACCTTCCTGTCTCTTGGTCAGTAGTCGATGGCAGAGAAAGTGCATCGTGGAATTTCATACTCTGTTTTATTCTCATGACTAGACATGCTCATTGCTTCTAGTAAGACGTCTCCATGCTACAAAATCTTTCGTATTTTATATGTTGATTTGGTAAATATCGTTCCTTCCTCGCTTTCCTTAATTGGAATACCGTCTAATGGATTGCAGAGGACCTCTGATTTTAAGAACGCTGCCTTTCTTACCAAAATATTACTTTCAAAACTTGGGGAAGAATTAGCAGTAGTTTGCCTCTTAACAACATTACATCTCAAGGACTTTGATTTGTATATTGGCCCATGATAATATTTAATGTTTTTATGCCTAATTTACTAGGTTGCCGTTAACGTAGGTATATCAGATCAAAACTCATTACAGGTTAAAACTCTGATATATGCAAGCAATAGTGTTGAGTATTCTCAATAAGCTTTGATTCATTGTAGGCATGCAATTCTCGTTTATTTCTAAATCGCATGCTTTTTCATGTGAAGTATGTTTTCTAGTGTTGCTACGAGTATAATTTTTGCATAACATTGTTGCAGCGTGTTGGAAGACGAACTTCTGCTATAATTATTACCTACAGCTGTTTTTTTTACGTATAGGAGTTAGCTCACTTTATTTCTATTTCACGTCAAACCTTGAAATTGGAATAGTGAAGTACATGCGTTGATGCTTCTTTTATTTTCTACCTGCTTTTCCATTGATTTTGTGAACGTGAAAATGAGCTTCCTACATATCAGATAAAGAGAAATATTATAAACCCTCTACCCCCAGGGGTCGATATCGACCACTTTGCCGACCCCTGAGCTAGGGTGACTTTCACTTCGTTAACTACTGATCAGCCAGAAACCAACCGTAGCGACGAAGGGAAACGGAAGTGACAGTAGCAATAGACACACAGAAAATTATGTGTTCAAGGGCAGTTCATATCTAGTTGCAAGTGTTTGTCGTGTCTCTAGTAACCGATGTATTATGAATCAACGCTCTCTGGGCTTAACCCATTAGAACGGGAAGTTTAATCCCAGACACCCGAATAATGTCTTTTCAATCAGCTGTACGAACTGTTTATTTCATACGTTGGTATTGCAATGTGTTGTCAATGTACATTTGAAAAAAATTAAAAGCTTTACAATTCTACATAATCAATATAAATGTTTTCTGTCACTTTAGGAGAATATTTTTATTGCTTATTTAAATATGCACTAGGATAAGCCTTCATTTTACTCCTAGGTTGTCAAATTGTTGCTGGACGTCCTTGTAGCCGAGACTAAGGAAATTTATTTTAAATCAAGTACGCAGCATCAAAAAGCTCATGCAAACTTCCAAAAAAGAGAAGAGTGCTCTCGTTGCATCCAATTAAGGAAATAAGATTCACGTAAATCTCCCTGATATGAAATCAATTATGCTTGACCTTGACAACGTAAAAATTATGGTACTTAGTGATGTTGCCGTTGACATTTTTAAAAATTTGTGGTCATGTGTCTAAACGTTGCTCGTAATGTATTTTTTTGTAGTTGCTCCATTACATTTCAAAGTTTTTAATTCGCTTGAAGTATTTAAAATAATTTCATCTAGCCGTGATGTACGTTGATATAGTTTAATCAGAATAGAAATTGGAAAAATTGTTTACCCGAATATTGTCCTTGCAAAACGTAACTCAGGGACTCTCAGTAATACCCTCACTTGGCTGATTTTTTTCCATGGAGTTGAAATGACCCAAGGTACTATTTAAGGAATTCTCTTAGGCAAGTTGGGCACACAATCAAAAACTCTGGGATACCACCTTGCTCTCTGTGGGTGTTTTAGAGGGAATTAAAGCTCGTAAGACAGGACTCGATTGCTATCGGCCCTCGGTTTCAGTTTTCATAGAGAAGTTAAGCTATATATTACTTTCATTATAGGTTGTTTTAGTCGGCTTCAAAAAATTTTGTATATATTACTACGAGGTTTATGAGCTATTAGATTTATCACAGTAGACCAAATCTACTTCGTGAAAGTTATGAATTATTTTTAATGTTTTAGAGCTCCCTAAAATGAAATGGGTATATGTTTTCTTTAATTGAAGAAAACTAGGTGCTCCTTTGTGTGTTGTCAAAATTTTTCTCTGGAATCTAGTTCCATGTTTTACAACAAAAATCAATAAACTGTTAATTTACTCGAAATCAAGCAATGAAAATCTGATAAATGGAAAATTTATGGTGTTTAAATGCTTAAATCGACAAATAAAGTAGTATTCAAGATTTATTTTTACAAAATCTTCGAGGGACCGTTGTATTATTACGCACTACCACTTGTTATGAGTCGAGCGTTTATTTACTATTGTGTTGTGAGTATTTAGAACGTGTTATGAGGTGGAGAGAAATGTGTGCAAAGTATATACTTTTGAAATTCTTCTGAAGAACAGATGAGTAGTGTGACTTTGAAATGGCCGCCAAGTACGGCAAGGAATCATCAAAAGAAGTTTCATCGTCTATGTTGTCGACGAAGGGCAAAATACCCGACGACGGAAGTGCCAAAGACATAGAAGACAAGTTCAAGAAAACAAATAGCAATGTCAACGGATTAAAAGAGAGTAATGTTGATGAAAAGAATAACCCTAAATGCGCAGGCGCAGCAAATCTATCATTATCGACCCCCCGCGTCCCTCAAACGAGCCGCAGCGTGGGGGCCATTGAAGCCCTGAGTAGAGACCAAACTGTGAAGAACTTGGAATCTATAACTTCTGAGCGACAAAGAAAAGATGGAATTAATGAAAAAAATTCTCAATCAGTTAATAGAAGCCCTTCTAATACGTATTTAGTCTTAGATTCCAAGAGTGTCGTGGCAGCATCGAAGTTCCCTACTCCAATCAACCCTAATCAGTTGCCCATAACTTCTGAAATTTCTTGTGTGTCATCTGTTAGTGGAAACAATGAAAATATTAGTGCTAATCAAGTGAGTGACTTAACTAGTAAAAATGTTAATTCTACTGTGTCCAAAGCTTCTTCCATTACTAATGGGGATTCTACTTCTGCCTTGCAACCTGTAAATGGACAAACTTATTACTCTGGTCATGTTAAATATGAGCCTCCTCCAATATACTCAAAAGGAATATTGTGCAATTCTCCTCTTTGTAATGTAAGTGCCACTTGCCATAATTTTCCTAATCATAAATTATCATCTGCAAACAATCAATCTCATAATGCTGATGTTATAATCAAACCTCATTCATTAGCAAACCTAAAGCTACATACATATGAAAATGTTGTACTGTGTCATAGTCACAATGGAGGCCATTGTAATGATGCTGCAATGATAATAGAAAACAAATATGCCAGCACAAGATCAAGTATCAGCTCCTTTGATTCTAAGTTTTCTAGCCCAAGAAGTAGTCTTGTAAATAGCTTCAATCACTCTGGATTAGAAAGAAAAGACTCTAATAAACAAGTCAGTGATCAGTTATCCCTAGAATGTTGTAATCCCCATGTTGGTCCAGTGTATAGGTCACACTCACATTCCTTGAATTCTTCTCCTCTAAATCTTGGTCATCAGTTGCCTCCTAGGATTGAGCAAGATCTTGAAGGTCGGCAATTTGTGATACCCCGTAACAATGCATACGTTGAAGAAAATGCTCGACAGAGTGGACACTGGAGCTACCCTATAGGAGCGGCTGGCTATTATGGTAGTCAATTTCACCAGTCTTTGTGTCAGACTCCGACCTGCTGCTTGTCTCAGTCGTGCCGGACTCCAGTGTCAACGCCCATTGCCACACCTAGTCCAACATCCTTCAACCCTCCTCCTCCATATCCTGGCAAGCCTTCAAGCATTAGCTCTCTGTCAAGCAGCATAGATCTCAATGACTCTGTGCTATCTCTTGGCAGCCTTCGCAGTGCATCGGGTGTACTCGCATCTGTAAATGCCAATCATAATTATGCTAATATTGATGTATTGAAGGGAAATTACAATGCAGACCAACAACTAAAGCAGCAGTATCAATATCAATGTCACTTATTAGCCAATGATAAATCAAGTCTACAATCTCTTCCTCCCCCACCTCCTTATCCTTCTTCTGCTGTACGTCAAAACAGACCATCCATTGCCATCAAGCAACCACTGCATCCTCCTCAGTCAACAGTGTGCGGTGCATCATGTCGTCTTAGTTGCTCTTACAGAAATAATCCTGCAACTTCCACTGCAGTAAGTGGAGTTTCAGCATTTAGATCTGCAACTCCCACCACACTTACTGCTAGAAAAGGAGTTCCTCCCCCTCCTCCTCCATACCCCTCAACTGTTGTCAGGTCACAGTTACTTGGATCAAACGGCTTGTCAGGTCCCTCGTGGCCTCCCTACCCATCGTCAGCTGTGAAAGGTCTTGCAGTCCCCTACAAAACTGGTGCCCACCTTCAACCAGCCAACCAACTTGGAAAACAACCAGAACCCCCGTCTATTCCATACTCCTCTCGTGTGGCTCAGCAACTCATCTCTCAAAAAGCAAACATGAACAGTTCAAGTGCCAAGAGTGACCAAACTGCAAAGGTCAGTTCTGAAAATGTGACTGAGCAACTAAGCCAGATGAATCTGACAAGCAGTGGCTCATCTCAAGCTGCAACAGCTTCTGACCGGTTGAGCAAATGGCAGAGCAAGCTTAATCCAACCTTCAAAGAGGGTGATGGAAGCAGTGCATCTGCTGGTGGATCTTCTTCAGTAGCTGGTGGAGGGTCAGCCAGTAGTGCTGGAGATGTCAGTGACACTGGATCTGAAAAGTCTGGGGTTGGTTCTGATAAATCTCGAACTAAGAAAAGTGGAAAGTCTCTCTTGCCATACAATGTCACTGCCAAGACTATGGTAAGTAAAAAGTAATTGTGTATCTGTGTTTGTCAGAAGCTTGAGATATTTTTGACAGAGTATATATATCAGTTGTGCTAATTTTCAGCTACAACTTTTCTTGCAGGTTTACATAGGTTCAGGTGAGTATAAGCACAGAATATTTGCTTTTGTTAGACAGGTACTGTATTTAAATCTTTTTTATTTATCTATACTTACTACTCAATGCCTTTATTGAGAGTAGCTTTAGTGTATTTAGGTGCTAATTTTTATAAAATTTAAATTTAGTTTTACTTCTTTCATCTGTTTAACTTTTTAGTTAATTTTAAATGGTTGTTCATGTATGAGGGCTGATCTTTATCAACTTCTGATGGACTATAAAAAAGGTAAATTTACATAACATAATAATTTTATTCCCAAAAGTACTTCAGTTACTTATTTCTCTATATAATTTCCAAAACAGTTGAGGCATTTGTCATATTGTGACACAAACTTCTCAATGCCCAAAGAGTTTGCTGCTAGTGAGGAGAGATATGTCTTGACCCTCTCACTCCAGATGACACACATCTGTACCAGTTGCATTTTACCTTTGCAGTGTAGTCCAGGGTGAAAGAGTTAATGGGCACAATGGGCCTCAACCCAACAGCACATTCTCTCTGAAGTCTTGTATGATTGTGTACAAAGCAGGCCTTGAAATGTCTGGAAATTCTTTAGAAAGTTCAGTTGTAATAAAGTTTTGTTGAGGTTTTGACCACCTGATCAACATGCAGAACTAAGCCTACAGGTGCAACAGACTTGTGCATTGTCCCCCTTCTTCATGGACATTGGTTTGCTTATCTTTAACATTTCTTTGTCATTCCTGTACACTCCTTATACTTATTCAGAGATGGATTGCAGAAAATGGATTACACTTTGTAATTCACATTTAGTGGGAGAATCAGTCAAGCTGTATCTCTTGGCAATAATGAAGAGAAATAAGTAAGACCTAGCAGTCCTTTTGGGAACAATGTTATTATATCAAGTAAATTTCCTTTTTTGTAGTCCATTGAAGGTTGAAAATACAGCCCTCATATTTGTGGCATGGATAGTTTTTTGATATTTTTAGTGTCAGTATTTGCCAATTTTGATATTATTAATGTCAGTATTTGCCAATTTTGATGTTTATAGTGCCAGTATCTACCAATTTTGATTTAGTGTCAGTATTTGCCAAGTTTTGCTAAGTATCTGTAAAAGAACTGAGAAGGAGATGGCAATTTGTGTTCAGAACATTGTGCGGAATAATGAATTATATTATGGTGAATAATTCTCCATATAAGGGCTGGTGCTTGAGATAACATTCATCATATTATTGTCATTTATGAATGAAAAAATCATTTTTCCATTTGCTTTTTATACCTTGGAAATTTTTTTACATACTGAAATTTGGCTTTGATCAAACAGTGGCTCTATTTATGAGTGATGAAAGAAATAATTTGTTGTTAATAGTAGTGGGTTAGTAAAACTCACATTTAGTCTTTTTTATATGTGTAATTTTCTATATTGATTTAAAAAAAATAGGATGTCCAAAAAGTGACTGCACTAAAGTTTATTGACACATGTTTCATCATAGAATACAGATGGTAAATATGCTTGCAAATTTAAAAGTGTTGAAAGTACATAATTTCAGCATCAATACAGACTTGGATTGTTTTCATTTTTTTTTAATTGTGCAACATAACCGTGTCTGAGTATATATAATAAAAGTGTCTGCACATATAAAATGTTATCTCATCATTGATGAGTGATGTCTTGTTAGTATCTTATTTAATAGAAGAGTCTGAGTGTTAAACATTGAAAACTTTCTCACAATTATTTCTTACTTTGAGAAGTAGTTTTTTTACTTGCGTAATTGCTATCTATAATATGTTGATATATAGTGTTTGTGATTATCAGATAACTCTGTGTATCATAATGTTTGTTGTAGGGATTGTGTCTTATTTTAATGCAAGATCTATGTTTTGAAAAGATATGGAGAATATTTATGGACTTTTTGGGAGTCTTATTCTGTCTTCTGTTTTATCTTATGCTCACATGAAACTATAGTGTTTTGCACTATAATACCATTGTTATATGGTACATGTATTGTTACATAGTAATACCATTGTTATATGGTACAACTATTGTTACATAGTAATACCATTGTTATATGGTACAACTATTGTTACATAGTAATACCATTGTTATATGGTACAACTATTGTTACATAGTAATACCATTGTTATATGGTACAACTATTGTTACATAGTAATACCATTGTTGTATAGTACAACTATTGTTACATAGTAATACCATTGTTGTATGGTGCAACTATTGTTACATAGCAATACCATTGTTGTATGGTACAACTATTGTTACATAGTAATACTATTGTTATATGGTACAACTATTGTTACATAGCAATACCATTGTTGTATGGTACAACTATTGTTACATAGCAATACCATTGCTACATGGCACATCTATTGTTGCACAGGGCAGTTATTGCTGCACAGCTCAACCACTGTTACATAGCAGTATTATTGCAGCCAAATACTACCACTGGTGCCAGGTAAACTATTGCAACAACACTACAGGGTGTCCATAAAGTCTCTTATAAGTCTCATAAAGTCTCAACAGCACCTCTTTCTAAAACAGGATCCCTGAAAAACACAAATGCAAAATGTTATTAAAAACTTCAATAAACACTGAATACAATAGAACAAATCTGAATAAAATATTTTATCAATTGCATTTGTAATGAATTTTTGAAATGGTAAAGAGACTTTGTGGACACCCTGTATTACTGGAAGAGGTTGTCAGTTTGATCTCTTAACCTTGACTGCATTCCACTCCTAAGCGTCCGCGTACCCTTAGGCATCCCATACGCTGTTGTACGTGTCCGGTATGTGTGCTACGCGCACTAGTACACGTGTCCGGTATGTGTGCTACGCGCACTAGTACACGAGTACGTGTCCGGTATGTGTGCTACGCGCACTAGTACACGAGTACGTGTCCGGTATGTGTGCTACGCGCACTAGTACACGAGTACGTGTCCGGTATGTGTGCTACGCGCACTAGTACACGAGTACGTGTCCGGTATGTGTGCTATGCGCATTAGTGCACGAGTACGTGTCCGGTATGTGTGCTACGCGCACTAGTACACGAGTGTCTCCGTTTTACTGCACAACATATTCAGCATGCTTCTATGTTCATGCGTACTGATGAGTTAACTGATCCTGCGAAATTGATGTATTTGCTAGAAGATCACAGCTATTTTTCATTGCAACTGCTGTAGTTTCATATAGTATTTGTACAGCTTACAGTGACCACGGCTTTGATGTTGCTGGTTTTTTAGTGACATGTTGCGGAAACTAGTGTCATTAGCAGGCTCTTGAAAGTTAGCCTCACTTGTTATGGAAGAAAACTTTACTTCTCGTTTAAGTTAGCACGACGTTGTGTGACAGTCAGCACGACTTATTAGTGTGACAGTCAGCACGACTTATTAGTGTGACAGTCAGCACAACTTAGTGTGACAGTCAGCACAACTTAGTGTGACAGTCAACACAACTTAGTGTGACAGTCAGCACGACTTATTAGTGTGACAGTCAGCACGACTTATTAGTGTGACAGTCAGCATATGGCATGTACGGACTAAGCGTTGCAAGAGACACCATTTTTTCGTGTCTTCTCTCTTGATTTTGTAGGCAGGTGTGGCTGTGGTGGCATGCCTGTAGCACTTGTGCTGTTAGGCCTAGTTGTTCAGTGCTACTGGTCTTCTTTTTGGTGCTGCGGCTCAATTTCCTGCTCTGGAATTTGCGTTTCATTATTTATAACTCATCATTTCATATCGTAATGTGCATATGACTCATCATTTCATATCCTAGTCTGCATATGACTCATCATTTCATATCGTAATGTGCATATAACTCATTATTTCATATCCTAGTCTGCATATAACTCATCATTTCATATCGTAGTGTACATATAACTCATCATTTCATATCGTAGTATGCATATAACTCATAATTTCATATCCTAGTCTGCATATAACTTATCATTTCATATCGTAGTATGCATATAACTCATCCACTGAGTTCGACTTTTTATAGTGGGAGTTGTAGTATCATTTCAACTTGTGCTTCAGTGGACAGAGTGGTTATCTTAGTGATGGTGGTTGGTAGAAATTGGAGGACCTTTGCGTTAATTCCTCAAACAAATTAACTTGCGTAGCTTAATGACGGACACAGTTCCTCAGCTATTACAGAAATTCTGTTAACCTGGTTGTGGCCTGGCACATTCTACTTCCTATAATGTCTTCTTTTTGAGACATGTAAGGCATTTCATGCGGACGAACCTTACAGAAAAGCGGATGCGGTTGATGCGGATGGGGCACTGAAATCTTAGGGCTCTACTCCAAGTGTTATGTGTAATCTGACTACCAGAGATAATACGACACTGATAACTCTGATACTTACTTCCATTTCCTCCAATATGCATGACCCTAAAACTTAGATGACTGCCTCTTGAGACCGTGCATCACTGCTCAGATCACTTCTATTGTGGCTGCGGTGGCTAAACCTGGAATATAATGAAAATGTGGTACCATTTTATGGTTATTTAGTCTAACACTTCTATCTGTCGGATGCTGACGGCGTATCGTGCCTTCGACATCATACACAATCACTCCCAATGCTCTTCGTTGTAATTTGCTCTATGTTTTCTTCGAATTTCGCTGTGGCTCTTGGAGAATTTTGTCACCTCATGCTGTGCTGAAATTAGACGTTATTTGATGTCAAGTATAAGAATGTAGCTGTACCACTGCTGGCAGCTGTACTACCACTGCTGGCAGCTGCTGTACCACCACTGCTGGCAGCTGCTGTACCACCACTGCTGGCAGCTGTACTACCACTGCTGGCAGCTGCTGTACCACCACTGCTGGAACTGAGTGTTAGAAGGGAGACTAGGTTCAGATAGAAGGGTTAGAGAGGAAATATTGATGGAAGTGTAATGTTGTGTGGATATAGCAGAGATGGGCGCAGTTTTCAATCATAGAGAACAGGACAGTAAAAAGAGTGAGCTGGATGCTTGAATTTAAACGAAGAGATGAAGTGTATGTGAGGATTGAATTATGGAGGATAAAGGAAGAGGAGCGTGACGTAAAGAAGGCCAATGATTCTTGCCTTTATGAAGGATGATAAGGGACAAGGATGTGGAAAAGGTTGAGTTTTGTAGGAGCAGCTGTACAGATGAGTGTTACCTTGTGGAGAGGAGGGAGAGGAGGGAAAGAAGTATAAGAAGGAGGGAAAGGAGCGTGGAGAGTAGCGTTGTGAAGAAAGGCAAGGTGAGATTGCGTTATGAGAGAGAGAGGGGGAGAGAGGTGAGGTAAGAGAGGAAGGGGAAGTAAGAGGAGGAGGGAGGACGTGGGTCACAGTGGAGTGCCTGGATCACAGCTGCACTGGAATGTCTGGAATGCCATGGAACGAACACAAAGAAAGTTTAAAGTCAGGCTTCATCGCTGGCCATGCGCTGCTTCCTCCTGTGTAGCACTTCACCTATGCTCTTACGTGTCGTGTTCTTCACTTGCAAACGGGCCTTAGTTTTGTCTTACCAACGTGTTAGTTTTGTCTTACCAACGTGTTAGTTTTGTCTTATCAACGTGTTATTTTTGTCTTACCAACGTGTTAGTTTTGTCTTACCAACGTGTTAGTTTTGTCTTACCAACGTGTTAGTTTTGTCTTATCAACGTGTTATTTTTTGTCTTACCAACGTGTTATTTTTGTCTTACCAACGTGTTATTTTTGTCTTACCAACGTGTTATTTTAGTCTTACCAACGTGTTATTTTAGTCTTACCAACGTGTTAGTTTTGTCTTACCAACGTGTTAGTTTTGTCTTACCAACGTGTTAGTTTTGTCTTACCAACGTGTTGGTTTTGTCTTACCAACGTGTTAGTTTTGTCTTATGAACGTGTTATTTTTGTCTTACCAACGTGTTAGTTTTGTCTTATCAACGTGTTATTTTTGTCTTACCAACGTGTTAGTTTTGTCTTATCAACGTGTTATTTTTGTCTTCCCTACGTGTTATTTTTTGCCTTACAAACTGGTGCTATTTTTGGCTCACAAATTGGTATATTATTGCAATGACAACCGCTGCTTTGTTAAGTAATTTGTTGTTCATTAATCAGAAGCTGTCATTGCTGGTCTGCTGAACACTTATGCGACTGAAAATTACTAAGCAGGAAGACGGAGTATGATTGTCTCTGAGCAAAAATCAGACATCTCTAGCAACCCATGCTTAAGTCAGCGAAATAAAAAATTTTCGAGGTATAAATATTTCGAACATCAAGTTCGTACGGAAAGTGAGAAGTTTTAGCTCAAGAGTACACTCATGTTGCTAGTGCACTCACTCATGCCAGGTTAAATTAATTTAGTCCCAGCGATCAATTATTTGCCTCTATGGTGTTACACTAAAAGTAAGCGCTGTTTCCTGCGGTGGTTAAACCAGGAATATAGTAATGATAATAAGGGCTGCTTTTAGGTCATCAATCTCGACTGAACTGTGTTGTTTGATTAGACTCCAGTTGTGTTTATGGAATCCTATTGTTCACCACGCGTAAGAGCGTTATTCAGCTAGACTATCGGAAGCGTTAGTTGTACGTAAAAAATGTTCATTACCTTCTCCCGACTTCCTTTATTTACAGGCGATTTAAGTGCTGTAAACATGTGTTTAACAGCGCCTGGTTCTGGAGTTGTTATGCCGAGAAGTGGTATCACTGATACACAGTTCCCTACAGCAGGCCATGCGGTATACCGAGAAGTGGTATCACTGATACACAGTTCCCTATAGCAGGCCATACGCTATACCGAGAAGTGGTATCACTGATACACAGTGCCCTATAGCAGGCCATACGCTATACCGAGAAGTGGTATCACTGATACACAGTGCCCTATAGCAGGCCATAAGATTGAAGCACAGGTACAGAAGCATAAAGTTAATAATTGAACTTCAGGATCTTTATGAGCATCTGGACCCGGTTTTTTGCAAAGTGAAGGTACTTGGCAAGCAGGAATGGTTTGGATCTCTCTCTCTCTCTATCATCAAAAATTCAGAAAAGCGAGTCTTAGTTGATTGTTATTTTTTGGGCGGTGCTTCTCATGTTAGAGCGAAGGTTTGAAAGTTTATTGTCGTGTAGTAACAGTACTTTGTGCCCGAGAGAGTGCAGGATATTTCAGGGCTTTCATCTGTCTGCTCATACTTTTATTTCTGCTAGCTTAATTTTTTACTTTTTTGTACAATTGAACACACGGCACTCGCTGCTGTGTTCTAGCTATAATGGTCTTTTTTTCTCGAAAGATATACCTCCTAAATATCGAAGTTTAATCTTCATTATTACCATGAATGTTATGAAGATTAGCTAAGCCTTGCTCATGAAAAAGATGGTCAGTTTAATTTAATTTTCCTCATTCTGATTCATTTTTTCACCTCCATAAGGTAATTTTGTAATGAAGCAGTCGGTAATACTTTAAAAAACCTCTCAGCTTGCACACTGTTTTACTGGCATCATAAAATTCTGAACTTGTGGCCAAATGTTTCTGTTTGCCGTGGTGAGCATCCAAGCTGTTCCCCTGCAGCATTACCGTCTAGTGTAGTAATGGCAGACTGTCGGAAATACCAGCGTAATGTACCGCATGTTCCTCACTTGGGTTTATGTTGCCTGTGTGTAGTTACTTGTAGGTCCTGTTGATGTTGCCTGTGTGTAGTTACTTGTAGGTCCTGTTGATGTTGCCTGTGTGTAGTTACTTGTAGGTCCTGTTGATGTTGCCTGTGTGTAGTTACTTGTAGGTCCTGTTGATGTTGCCTGTGTACAGTTACTTGTAGGTCCTGTTGATGTTGCCTGTGTGTAGTTACGTGTAGGTCCTGTTGATGTTGCCTGTGTGTAGTTACTTGTAGGTCCAGGAAAATGCGTTCGTATGCGTTGCCGCACCTCAATTTTTCTTGTGATTATTCAGTTTTTCGAGACTGCTTTCGTGTATTAAATATTTGATATAACTAAACTAGTTATTAGATATAACTAGTTTTTTATGGTTCATGACACATTTATGAGGAACTTAGATGAAGAAACATTTGATTACATAAGGTACCAAAGTTATAGCAGTTGGACACCGGTATCCTAGAACACATTTCACCCTAGGACTGCTGGGACACACGTCCTTTAAATATCCTTGGGACTTATGTGTGTATGTAGGACGTATTGTAATTTAGCCCATCGAGTTAGTGGTGTTCCTGTTCTACACAGATTGCAGTTATCTTGTGCTGAATTATTTGGACGACAAAATATGGGATGAAATTTTTCGTTTGTAACTCTTTTCAATAGAACAGACATTGATACTCGAGTCGGAGTATTTCCGTTTCTATGCCTTCAGTCTGTTTAACCCATTAATACTGACGAGCACGTCAACTTGCCACGTCAAAAACGTTAAATAATGTCAATACAATATTAAAAGAGGGATAGTAGGATGTTGTAAGTTGTTCATAACACGTTCAGTATGCACCTCGTTATAGTTACATTCCATTTCTAAAGATAACCTTGCCAGTAGAATAGAACAGAATAAGGCAATAGGAACGAGCCGTTTGGCCCATTCTTGGTTCAATACCGAAGTCCCATGCCGCAGTATTGAGATAATAATATAATAATAACTTTTAATAATAATATAATAATAACTTTTAATAATAATATAATAATAACTTTTTATGTGGCAAGTTAACTTACCAGTCGGCATTAATAAGTTCATGTGAAATATAAAACGTTAATGGGACGGCATGGGACTTCAGTGTTGAACCAAGAACGGGCCAAACGGCTCGTTCCTATTGCCTTATTCTATTCTATTCTATTCTAATTTGAGGTGATGTTCTTCATCTTCACTCAGTAGCGTTACTCAGATAACATGTCCTTGCTTCTGGCTATCATTTAATTGCAGCTGCATAGTTTATAAATTGTATGGATGGCAGTTTGAACTCCTCATTAATTGACTGTACACAAGTATTTCTTTTATCTTCTTCACATTGTGGCCTTCACTGATGAATAATGGCTTCTAGTTGATGAAGTTCATGCATTTTATACATGCTAGCAGTAAAATATAACAATCTCTATTACTTAGTCTTTCTTCATAATATTCTAGCTTTCACTAGGTCAAAATTCAAAGCATGGAACCCCACTTTGTACTTCAAGATACCGGTATAGCGGTTAGGTTCAACCTGTACTTATTTATATAAGTATATGTTGCATAGCCCTTGTTCAGTATCACGGTTACCCTTGCCTCAGTATCACGGTTACCCTTGCCTCAGTATCACGGTTACCCTTGCCTCAGTATCACGGTTACCCTTGCCTCAGTATCACGGTTACCCTTGCCTCAGTATCACGGTTACCCTTGCCTCAGTATCACGGTTACCCTTGCCTCACTATCACGGTTACCCTTGCCTCAGTATCACGGTTACCCTTGCTATGCATGAAAGCAAGAGGCGTTCAGAGAAGTCAACCAATAAATCGTGTTCGGTTTTCGTCTGCTTTAAAAATGTAGCGCTCTGAAATTAGCTTAGGACTTCTGGAGCGAATGAATAATACCTCCAACCAAAAAAAACTAAATGTCAAACCCAGCTAATTTTTGGAAGCTAAGTAACAAAAATCAGACGTTTTGGTTGTACAAAATTTAGTTTTGTGCTAGGAGTAAATTGTGGTGTAACTAGTGGTGTTCGTGTAAATGTTTATGAATTGTTTAACAGTTTCAATTGAGTAGAAAATTCCCGACAGTACATGTGAGTGAATTTTACTCCTTCGCTTGT
>VCRD01002282.1:49916-63413 GCA_006783055.1 Trinorchestia longiramus | reverse complement strand
ATCACTTAACCCATCAAGGTGGGTGGTTATCTGCCCTCATCACTTAACCCATCAAGGTGGGTGGTTGTCTGCCCTCATCACTCAACCCATCGAGGTGGGTGGTTGTCTGCCCTCATCACTCAACCCATCAAAGTGAGTGGTTGTCTGCACTCATCACTCAACCCATCAAGGTGGGTGGTTGTCTGCACTCATCACTCAACTCATCACCCCACTCATCATGGTGGGGGTGGTCTTCGTTGATGCATCATAGCGCATAGTTGTGCTTTTTACTATTCATTATCTCGTACTCATCGCCTTATTATAGATTATTCATATTTTTCCTTTAATCAGAGAGATAGCCATTCACAGAAAACTTCGTTCCAACAATAAGTTTCCAGTTTCCCCGTTCCAGCCAAGAATGAACGTACACTGTATGAGGATTAGAAGATGAGCATGGCTAAAGAATTAGGTTACGCTGATTTACATTATTTAACTCATTACTAGGCTGTCTTAGGTAACTATTTCGCAGTACACCATGTCTCAGAACAGTAATGAAGTTCGGTCCGGGGATCTTCTTGCCCAGATTTGGTAAATTCTGCATTCCACTTTAGGAAAACAGATTATCGTAATTTATTTGAATTTACATTCGTGTCTATTGACTTTAACTTCCCTTCCCTTATTATGGGTAAGTGGTGAGGTGTGATATTTTGGTTATATTTTGATCTAATTCTTTCTTCATTCGATTTCGTATGCCATCACGCAACCGACTTCTCACATACGTTCATTTCCAAGAACTGCTCCCTTTATTCCTCAGTTATATTTAATTTCTCCATGATGTCCTTAGATGTTATTAACCTTCCCATGTCTCTCTTAGTTTTCTTGACTTCATTTCTAATGTTTCGCTGTCACTTGGATTTTCATAGCTTGTCAGATCTACCTGAATTTCCATTGCTAGTCATGTCTACTTAAATCTCCTTTACCTCTCATATCTACCTAAAATTTACCCTTGCTAATCATATCTACCTGAATTTTCATTGCTAATCAGATCTACCTGAATCTCCATTGTCTGTCAGATCTACCTGAATCTCCATTGTCTGTCAGGTTTACGTGAATTTCTATTGTCTGTCAGGTCTACGTGAATCTTCATTGTCTGTCAAGTCTACCTGAATCTCCATTGTCTGTCAGATCTACCTGAATCTCCATTGTCTGTCAGGTTTACGTGAATTTCTATTGTCTGTCAGGTCTATGTGAATCTCCATTGTGTGTCAGATTTACCTGAATCTCCATTATCAGTCAGATCTACCTGAATTTCCATTGTCTGTCAGATCTACCTGAATTTCCATTGTCTGTCAAGTCTACCTGAATCTCCATTGTCTGTCAGATCTACCTAACGGCTATGATCTTCTCCTGGATCTGTCGCCGTCCTCTGGAAATGCACGACGACATCGACGATGACGAAGACTACCACGAGCTGGACTGGGACGTCGAGTTGCTGCACGCAGAGGCTCCTCCAGGTACTGGATGAGTGTTCTACCTCTCAACCAACTTCCTGACTCAAAAAAATTACGATTTCATGTAATTCAGGAGTTCTTAAAGTGGCAACTTCTGCCCCTCAGAGATTTCAGACCAACTCAATTACGCTGGCGATTTCGGCTGGATCAGGGAAACAATTATTTTGTGGAACGTTCAGAAGCGGAAGCTGTTCATGTTCCCTGTTTTAAGGCTTATAAAACACAATACAAGGCGTTAGACCTACGCACATACATAATCCACTCTCTGCAGACACCTGCGTTCTGACTGAGTCAACTCCTCCCTAGACAGCTCCCTCTGCGCGAGTTTCCTTGTAGGTACTCCATTTGAATCTCAATACAATGCAATAACATGATCTCAATGTGATACAATAACATGATCTCAATGTGATACAATAACATGATCTCAATGCAATACAAAAACATAATCTCAATGCAATACAATAACATGATCTGAATGTGATACAAAAACATAATCTGAATGCAATACAAAAACATAATCTGAATGCAATACAATAACAGAATCTGAATGCAATACAATAACGTAATCTGAATGTGATACAAAAACGTAATCTGAATGCAATACAAAAACATTATCTGAATGCAATACAATAACAGAATCTGAATGCAATACACTAACATAATTTGAATGTAATACAATAACATAATTTGAATGTAATACAATAACATAATTTGAATGTAATACAATAACATAATTTGAATACAGTGAAATAACACAACAGCTTCAACATCAAGAGATGTTCCTATGAGCCAATGCTGATTGTATGCTTACATATTTCATTGATTGTTGAGTTGGTTGTTCATGTATCATAATTTGTTTTTCACATAATTGTTGCCTCTAATCCTTAATAACAGTTATAATATTATAATTAAATAGTATTATAGCAATCAAATAACAGTAATTTTATTTACAATAATAGTCGAAGAATTTGTGACGAATTTTTAACACAGTTTAATAGAGGATACATTAATATTATTATTTAAGCTGCAGAAATAAGCAATGCAAGAGGTGTGTTCCGTAGTTCGACATCATCGTTAATTATAACTTGAGTATTTCTTTGTATTGAAGCTTATTTGTATTGCTTCATCCTTACGAATTTTAGTAGTTTGACATTTCACAGAGGTGCAATTTCACAATTGTATCATACTATGCGTATAGCTCGTGATTCAAATCACTTGATTTCATTGTATTATGCATGTAGTTTGTTGTCGCAATCCTTCCATTTCAAAGAAATTGCATGCTTATGATCGTGATGAACATGATTTGAAATTTTAAACTGAATGATTGTCATTACGTGAAATTGTAACTTCATGATTTCTATTACTAAACTTTCCTTCTGCTACCCCAAAAGGAAATTTGATCTCACTCTTTCCGTATAATATAAAGGAACTGTTTTTTCTATATTCCAAATTTGTATCGATTCCTCCCTCCTATTCTCAGGTGATGGAGCGGCTGAACAGAAGCGTAAGAAGAAGCGACAGGTGGGCAGTGGCATCAGCCCTGAGGCTCTAGAAGCGGCCAAAAAACGCCGAAAAAATCAGGTAATAAAATTCCCTGATAATTACCGTCTGATGCTACAGAGTAAGTCCTGGGGACGAGGATAATTCAAGCATAGATTCCCGTCTCCGGTGTCTCAAGCACAAGCTTATTTTAAAGTAAACCGCTTATTTTAAATTGAACCGCTTATTTTAAATTGAACCGCTTATTTTAAATTGAACCGCTTATTTTAAATTGAACCGCTTATTTTAAAGTGAACCGCTTATTTTAAATTGAACCGCTTATTCTAAATTGAACCGCTTATTCTAAATTGAACCGCTTATTTTAAAGTGAACTGCTGATTTCCATTGAACTGCTGATTTCCAGTGAACCGCTGAGCCACTGATCAAACTGGGACATACATAAGCATAGAGGTGTTTGTTTGATTATATGATATTCTAACGTGGACAGCTAGGTTGCCATGAATATACGATATACTTTGACAGTATATGGCCAGGGTGCGATTAATATATACATTTTGACCGTATATAACCAGCTTACCATGAATGTAAATAATTTGACTGTGTACAACCAACTTGTGATGAATATAAAAATTTTGACCTAGTACAACCAAGTTCTGATACATAAATGATACATTTTGACAGTGTACAACCAAGTTCCAATACATAAATGACACATTTGAGAGTGTACAACCAAGTTCCGATACATAAATGATACATTTTGACCGTGTACCACCAGGTTGCGATGAATATAAACATTTTGACCGTGTACAACAATCAGCAATACATAAATGATACATTTTGACCGTGTACCACCAAGTTTCGCTACATAAATGATACATTTTGACCGTGTACCACCAAGTTCCGCTACATAAATGATACATTTTGACCGTGTACCACCAAGTTCCGATACATAAATGATACATTTTGACCGTGTACCACCAGGTTGCGATGAACAAGCTGCTAATGGACCTGGCTGTGTACCTCGTCTTCGTGACCATCATCGGCACCATCTCCTACTCCAGCACAGACTTCAACGTCTTCCTTCAAAACCAACACTTCAAAAATTCGCTCGCAACGCCCCTGGGAGATGACGGCGTAACGCAGTTTTTCGAGGTACTTTGGATTTTTTTTTGCGCATGAACTGACAAATTTTCAAATTCCTCTCAGGGAGTTAGTTTTCCCCAAAAAGTGACGGTATTTTAGGTGTTTTTCGAGGAAAAAGTGCTGAAGATTTTTTGCCAAGAAGACATCGTTTGGGAAAATTTTTCGGTAAATGTTGTTCCAATATATGTTTAAATGTATTGTTTTCCGTGTTTCCTCGATTTTTTTGATAAAGTTAAGAACGTCATTCAATCTCTGATTTGACAGAAACCAAATGTAATTTGAGGTAATTTTAAAATATTTATAGTATTTGAGAAAAATGCATATTTAAATCATCGCGAGGGAGTAACGTCATCTGAATGCGTTACAGTGACAAAATTCAATAATATAATCAGAACGCTACAATGTAATGACCCATCTTTATATTTTTGATTTCAATTTAAAATCTAAAATTCACTTTTTAAAATTTAGATACAAAGTTAGGATTCTACGTCTCTTCTATCTAAAAATGAATATTTCTGAACAAATCTCTGATATTAAGAGTATAATTAAAATGTAACCACCTGTCTACACCCACATTGCTCAGAAATCAACTAAATTGAATGGAATGGAATGGAGAGGAGCCATTGGTGAGGAGTAATGATTGAGATAATTCATTGTTCACTGATAATGATCACACGCTTGACATTGTCTCACCTTCTGATGCAATGAAGTGGGTGCTGTATTACTGCAAGTCAAAACCTTGACCCAAGAGTAAAAACTTGACCCCAGGTCAAAAACTTGACCCCTGATAGAGATCTTGACCATAGGTCGAAAACTTTACCCAAGACTAAAAACTTCACTCCAATTCGAAAATTTTACCCCAGGTTCTCTACACTTCAGTGTTCGCTGTTAATGGTCACGGTCTTAAAATTTTATAAAATGTAATACAATGAAGCTTTATTTCTCAGGATTTCTCCAATTGGAAAAAAATAAATTGTTTTTCTCCGGGGGGAAACAGTAAACGGTATTTCTTCAGTTGGAAACGATAAACTGTCTTTCTCCGGATGGAAATAAATAATGGTATGTCTCCAGTATGAAATGAAAAACGATGTTCCCCAAGGTGGAAACAATTGACAGTATTTCTCCAGTTGAAAACGATAAACGGTATTCCCACTGGTGGACACAGTAAACAGCATTCCTCCAGGTGGAAAAGTTAACCCTTTCGGTACCATGATGCAAATATCAGAACCTTTTCAACATATTTAACATCAAATTTAAAAAAAGATGTTTTGTGATGTTTTACAGTCACTGCATTGTCCTGATCAAACTGTAGCTTGCACTGCCCTACCAGCGTTTGCACAGACACACGTGTTGCTCTGCATCTTAATAGGCGAAAAATGACTGCGGCTACCAGAGATGCCGTCGGGACCGAAAGGGTAATTAAACTGTAGTTCTTCAGTTGGAAACGATTAATGGTATTCCCCAGGTGGAAACGATGGACGACTACTTCGAGTGGTTGGAGGGTTGCCTTCTGCCTTTCTTGTACGACCAGACTCCGTACAACGGCGGTGAGCCTGACAAGTACTCACGTAACACCCTCGGAGACCGCGTCTCCTTCATCATGGGCCGGCCGCTGCTCAGGCAAATCCGCAACAAAAAAGGTGTGGCAATTTTAAGAATTTAGTGAAACAAATTCTTGAAATTGAAATTTCGAAAACCAATTTAGATCATAGAGTCATTTTTGCTTTTCTTCGACATAATATATCGTCGTCAGCTGCAAAAGGGGATTTGTAAATTTTCTTGTTTCTATGTGCCTTCAACATGTTCGGCGTCTCAAAATTTACACCAGTTCAAAAACCAAGAATGGATGAAATACTTGTTCCACTTTATGGGCACATCCTGTATAGTTTGAGGGACTTTAAATTTTTTACCTTCTTAAATAAGTATATGAGATCATTAGTAAAAATAGTGTGCATAAATAAATTATTGAATAGTTTTTCTTTACTTCTTCAGTAAATTTATAGTTTTTTACCTGATAGGGTTTTTGTTCCAGAGTGCCGGTAAAATTACCAACACTCGAATCAAACTGTATATCTATACTCTCAGGAATTTGTGACGTACCGGAGAAAATGAAGTCTGCCATCAAAGACTGTTCCGGAGAAACAGAGCGAAACAATGCGGATGAAGAATCATACGGACTTGGGTGGGACAGGAACGTCACGAAGTGGCATTTGTACTACAAGTTCCGGTCATCTCTATCTGTGCATGGAGTCCCATACACGGGAAACTTGGGATCGTGAGTTCCGTTCTATTTTCACATCGGTCAGACACGTTTTTATATTTGAAAATAGCTTGAGTACCTGCGGTAGCAAACGCCAGGTTGGCTGAGGCTGTGATAGTGGATTCTCGTGAAAAAAATCTCAAGATATGGCAGAAATTTTCTGGGTGTGGTTTCACGGCAAGAATTTATTTTCAGGTACGGTGGGGGAGGATACATCGCTGGACTGGCTAAGCCTTTGAATAGATCCAAGGAAATAGTCAAACTTCTGAAAGACAATGACTGGATTGATCGATATACGAGGGCCATTTTCGCTGAGGTATCCATCTACAATCCGCAGGTGAGAAACTTTTACTTGTACTTCGATTAGTTTGTTGATTTATTGTTGTTTTCATGATTTTTATCATGGTTCACGCTCTTTTATTTCTGTACGTTCATTACAGCGCATTCATAGATCATTCAATTTTGTCCAGAAACTGATCAGCAGAGTAAGCACAGCTGATGTCTATACCTTTTTACATTGAGGAGCACAACCACATGCTGTATACGAGTATTATCCGATCAAACCATGCTATTTGAACCTACGTTCTCCATCAAATTATATTATCTCTATTTCTTCTTCATCTTTCTGTCACTTCGGTGCCCAAATCGTCGCTCCCTATGACATTCAGAATTATCACACGCTATTTGAATTAATTTTAGTTCAGATACCTAGTCTGCCGCACTTCAACACTCCTTTTCGAATTTCCAAACCAGTCATCCCTACTCACTCAACAACACACTTTCTCTTCCATCCTGCCATTCCCAGCGATGCTCGACCTTAAGTAGATACTTTGGACGTCACACTTCTTCCATCTACATATCTTATTTTATCTTATACTCATTCTGTCAACATTTCTGTTCTCGGAATAACTAACCATTTAACTAACACGCTTGTGGTTTACCATCATTTTTGCCCATTATTCTAAATTAAACCTCTACTTCTAGTATTTTTTCAATGAATCAATTTTCATAACCGTATCGGTTGTTCAGCAAATAGTATTGCAATAGATCTGTTCAAAACCATAACCATTCACTACCAAGAGCTGAAGACTTGTACTGAAACTCAAGCGTTCATTTCTTACTTAAGTTCTCATATTACATAATACTGTATGACACAAAACAACCACTGCTATATCACACAAGAAGCCACAGCTCTACACTTGATCCTTCCAACTATCAAATTCTTATAAAACTTTAATTATTTCTTTTAATACCGTTTTGTGCGTATATTATTCCGTGAGAAACTTTAAATTTCAGCATGGCGGTTGTTTTGTAGGGTTTGAAATTTTCAATGAAGTATCCTGAGAGTTGGAAAATTATTAGAATTCCTCGTTTTCAAGGGCACTATTTTTAAAGGCGTACAATATTGTATGACTGATCTTTTATTTTTGAACAGGTCATCAAAGAAAAGCCATGACATAGTTAACGAAAATTTTTCATTTTCAAAGGAATATCCGTTCAAGATGTCAAAGCAAACTTTGAATATTTATAAAAAACGTGCTTGACATCGAAATTCTGACCCTGACACAGGTATAACATTCAGAATTTGTATTTTCATTATATTTTTGGTACAGTATTACACTGATGAAATACTTACCTGTAATGTTGCGTTCTGTAGTTTTTAACCAACATACTGCTTTATCCAGCACAGCTGTGAGGAGAGTACTCATAAAAATACGCTCGATCATCAGAGGTTAACAGGGCTGAATGATCAATAGGAGTTTTTTCCGCACTCAGAAAAGAAAGAAAAAGAAAGAAAAAATTATTAATTTTAATCAAGTTCATACATAACATGAGCATTAACATTGCGGTTTCAAATTCCTTTTAATAAAGTTCTAAGGTGGTGGAGGCACATATATTGATAATACACAAACCATACGTTTTTACTACACACAAAAAGTCGTAAGATGGGGGAAATACATTAATTGATAATACACAAACCATACGTTTTCACAAAACACAAAAATTAGAAATATTTAGACGTATATCGACAGTTATCCGAGATAACTGTCTTAACAATGGTAGTAAGTAAATAATGCAGGAGCTAAAATAAACCGAGAATAACATCATCTGTTTTCATAATCTCAGCTTGCTCGTTCATTAGACATTGTCACATAGGCTTCACTGTCTCAATGTTAGGTTAAATAAAATGAAAAGAAATAATAAAATGATGCGAAAATATAATAAAAGAAAGAGTGAGCTATTAAGTTAACAAATATTACCGCAAATTTATTCGCAATCATAATTAATTTATGTATCACACTTAAGGTTCATTGAAATTGTAACTAAAGGCTTTACTGAGCTTGTTTTTTCAATAGTGTTGCTTGAAAGACTTGCAGTTACGTGTCGTTTCCTGGCCCCTATGAAAAAACGTTCCATGTAAAATAAACACAAATTACTCCCAAGATTTCACCCAAAAACTAAATCTTATCCTGGTAATAAAAACTGAATTACGCCTGACATTTATTGACCATCTTCAAGCCAAACTTCGATGAGAAAACTTCACTTTTGGGTAACAATACAAGCAAACTTGTTGTGCCCAGATCAACATGTTTGGCGTGATCCTGCTGGTGGCCGAAGTCTTACCTGGAGGAGGTATCACCCCTACCTTCAAATACCAAGGCTTCAACCTCCTGCGCTACCATGGAGGAGGAGGTGTCGTGGTGCTTGTGTGCGAAATCTGCTTCGTTATTTTCATTTGTTTCTTTGCTCGACGCGAATACCAGACCTTCAAGAAAGAAGGACGGCAGTACTTCTCAATTTTTTGGAACTATTTAGAAGTGATAGTCATATTCCTTGCTCTCATTGCCATTGTGTTCTACTTGATAAAGACAGCATACACTTACTGGTTGTTGGACATGCTGAAGCAAGCAAAAAGAACCAAGAATATCCGTATGCAGTCTTTGGCAGTATTCGATAAAACTCTTACTCAACTCATCGGCATCATGCTCTTCATCGTCACTGTTAAACTTTTGAGGTTGTTGCGCTTCAATAAAAGGATTGGCTATCTTTCAGAAACTCTTAAGCTTGCTGGACCAGAAGTTTTGGCCTTCTTATTTATTTTGATTATCTCTTTAACGAGTTTCGTTACCGTATTTTACATTCTTTGTCGAAACACAAGCCTCGACTTCTCTACCTTTTTGAAATCCATTGAAGCGGCGTTCTTCATTATAGATCAGAAGTTCGATGATATCCTCGTAGGAAATAGGGTCATTGGTCCAATATTTTACTTCGGCTTCTGCTTCATCATATTCTTCATTGTGTTTCCGTTCCTTATTGCTATCATTTGTTCGGCTTTCTCTACCATCAAAGCAGATTTAAGCGCTCAGCCCAACGACCATGAAGTGGTTGAGTACATGATGACACTAGTTGCTGCGTTCACTAGGAGGCTGCGACCAAACGTCAGTCACGACCAGAAGCTCGACGTAGAAATCGTGAACAACTTGGACTACATCAACACGAAGCTCGAAGGAACTCTGCGAGAACTAAATCGTAACTCCAAAACTTACCAGAGTCCTTTTTGGTGATCATAAAGTCATGTGAGTTAAGATGAAGATGAATTCAAATGAAAGTAACAAAGAACAACGACGTCTTTATCTTGCAAGTACATGCATCTGTTCACTAATTTTCACTAACGGCACGTATTATATTTTTCGAGCCGCTATGTATTTTTTCTTATTCTACACTTGTGTAAGAATCTTAACACACACATGTCACTTTCATTCACGCTTACTATACTCGTAAACTAGTTCATCGTATTTAGATAATGTTGTCATAATAACTATAATACTTTCTAGTAGTAGAAAACTAAGCATCTGAAGGCAATAGGTCTATGAACCATAAACCATAAAAAAAATCCAGAATATTTAAATCTGGTTCATTTTGGGTAACTGAAAGCAATGAATATTGTTACATTTAATACCATTGTGGGCCTTGCCCAGTATTGTTTATTTGTATGAGAAAGCCTGATAGAATTTACTAAGTTAAGCCCCCGCGAAACCCAAACTTCTTCTAAAAATTTAATCTACCGTCTTTAAATTTTAATTCAAATTCTAAAATCTAAAATTCACCACATAAAATTTAGAAACGAAGTTGGGATTTGCTGTCGCTCTTATCTAAAAATGAGTATTCTGAACAAATTTCTGATCTTAAAGAAACACAGTTTGTTGTGAACGATTAGTGAACTTGGGGAGCTCAAACTACTGTCTCTAACCAATTAACTTACTAAACTTTGATACTGTTTTGAGGTGAATTTTCGAGGGTTTGTTATGATACAATACACGAATTTTCTTCATTTGATGATCTTGCCGCTTCTTTCAACATGACATGGAGAAAACTGCAGCTTTCGATTATAAAAACCCGGTAAGACTTTTTTGTTTCAATTTTTTCGCGCATTTTGGAGAGATATACTTATTAAACCGGATCGTATATTTGTCCGTGATTTTTTCTAACAGGGAGCTCAGACTCGACACTTGCATTAAATATATAATTTTTGTGGCACTTCTCAGTATATCTTTTCAAATGCTTTGCTACGCACAAAATGTGTCTTCACAGTATGGTTTTGACTTGCGTCAAATTATTGACAATATAGTCAAGTAAATAGGACTGAAAGCCCTTTTTAATTAGTATAACTCTGCTCATGTTGGATCTATCACATACATAACAAAGCACACAGGTAAATGGAGTATGAAGATCCGAATCAACCGAAAACGGCGAGTACTATGTCTAAAGCTCACAGTGGCCGTATCTATAAAATATTGTTCATTTACATAGCGTTTTCTTTCAATGAATTTCATTTTCAAAAATATTTATCATACCAATTAAGTGCTTCATGTCACTTATTGCAATGCCAATCGAACTGATGACTGAAGTCAGAGAAAAAGTGATACGTAACAAAACCACTTAAAATTTAATGGGACGTTTATTTTAAATTTTCCTAGCTGTCTGTTTATTGTACTGACAGTTTATATTACACTCGTATGCATGAAAATTTGCAGTGTTTCAATTCTGAATTCATCATGAAATAAATCAAATGTTATTAGTTTCTTTAGCGAATTGCATCCATCTTTGTTGGAAAAATCTTTTCCATGTTAATAGGACCTGTTCAATGAAACAATAAGATGCAGCTAACTTAAGCAAAAAAATTAGCTCTGTTGAACACTGTGAAGAGGCAAAGAAGAGCTTTATTGCTACACCGATGAAAATGTTCTCGGTGTGGTGAAGTCAAAACTTTTTGATTACAAACATAAACAATGAAAATAAATCATGAATGCGTTCTATAATACGTCTACAATGAATGTATAGGTCATACTTAGAGTTCCTGAAGTCTCAAAATAAATTTAAATAAATAGGAAAATCAAATGACAAAAATATTATAATACTCTGAAATAACATTTGGGAGTGATTTCTTGGTAGAATAACGTAGGGAGACATAATTTTCCTATAATTTATTTCAACAAATGCGTTAGGCTTAAAAGTGGGTTCGGAGTAAATTACAACGACTGAAATATCTTTTTCAGTTAATAGAAATGTGCTCTGCTTCCTTTGGATTGTCTTTAATACCTGACACAAGACTTATTTTTGATGAATAGTGTACAGTTAGATGAATTTTTCAGTAACCAGAATTCACATGTTCTTACTTCAGTGACAATTAAACTTTAATTATTACTACTCACTTGTTGTAGTGTTTTCGTTATTACAGTGAACTTTCGTTTAGTTTCAATAAGATAATTAGCTGAACAAATGAAGTTCAGCTAACTCTCTTTGAGATGCTGATTTTGGCGGTTAATATGCATTTTGTTCTGGAAATTTTACTCCAACTCTTTGGAATGGTGGAAGACTCGTAGTTGTGTTATTCAAATTACTGGTTTAAAAAGAAAAGAGGACACAGCCATCAGGGGTCTTTACTTATCCGAACAAAACCTCTTAGGCCTTGCAGCCAGTGATATTAGGTGTGCAGTCTGTAATATTTGGTGTGCAGTCTGTGATATTAGGTGTGCAGTCGGTAATATTAGGTGTGCAACCTGTAGTATTTAGTGTGCAGTCTGTAATATTAGGTGTGTAGTCGGTAATATCAGGTGTGCAACCTGTAATATTAGGTGTGCAGCCTGTGATATTACGTAGGTGTGCAGCCTGTAATATTAGGTATGCAGCCAGGGATATTAAGTGTGCAGCCTTTGATGTTTCAAACCAGGGGTCTTAATTTTCCACTTGCTTTATTTTTCACGCGAATGTTTAGTATAGAGAACCACCGGACAGACCACACGCTTTTAATACCCTCAACGCTTTCTAGTTGAAGTTTAGCTTTCGTGTGAGTGGCTTTACGTGAAAGTATCCGCACCATGTGGGACTGTGCAACTCAAACTCTCTTCCTGTTGAAGTTTCCGTGTTAAAATTAATTATTTCCTTTCGATATAATTGTTAGGAAACAATAGCTTATCTCTAATATATTCGCTAATTCTTACTCTTTTCATTTTCATTTGGAACACTTAACAAATGGGACGCATAAAACCAATGGGAACAGACTTTATAACACTGACTAATATATACGGGACTTCAAATAACTGCATTTGTCTTACTGCTGTGGAGCCTGTACCCTTTTATAGAATACAACATTGTATAAATATTTCATTGTATAAATACCGACTCAGAAATTGGCTTCATGTCACATAAAGAAATAATTTTAAACGACTAAACACTTGCTTAAAATTTGAAATGAAATCCACTCTGAACTCCTTGATTATTATCCCTAATCGAAATATTTAGATATAAATTATGCTAAGAAATATTTCCTTTCAAAATTTGTCTTTCCATCAGGTAAATTTACGGGAACTCAAGGGCATTGATTAATGTGGAGGTTTGTGCGTTACCTTCAGCGGTTGTGAGAACCCAGTTGTCGTCAAACAAACAATCTTTATTTCCAATCAAGTACACAGTACATAGACATTTAGTACATTGGTTTTTAAATTCTTAAGGTTAACATTCTTAGAGTAAGGATGATGGTGAGCTCCATGCGACGATCCTGGGATGTGTCCATGGGCGATGAGTTGAGGTCTTACCGATAAG
>VCRD01002282.1:33815-49904 GCA_006783055.1 Trinorchestia longiramus | reverse complement strand
AACTTTCACAAGTACCTAAGAACCTTTTACAGAAAAACTGAAATTGTGACAAGAATCTGAGCTGCAGTGCAGTTGCTGGAGTCCAGGCTGGTGGGCTGAGTGTCACTACACTTGCCAGAAGCCTATTTGGAGCCTTTTTGGAGGGCTCCAGTTCTACCAACCAACCAAATCACAAACTACGAAAAGGATTTAGTTATCAGGTTGTGCGTTACTAAAACCATTTAATTTTCTTATAGTAATCGTATGAAAACTGAAAAGCTGTGAAGCAGGGGTAAAAACTAACCTGAGTTGCTGCGTAATTTTTTTGAGGAGCTGTGGTAAAATGTTATCACATGATCCAGAATCCAGATGATTCATTTCTTGTTGCTGCACTGTGGAGTCATGACATCTCTACTGATAGTTTTTGTATTGAAAATTCATTGAATTTTGTGATATTTGTTTTTAAATTACTTTTATTAGATATAAATTCATCATGAATGGTAATTTTTCTGCAAATGTTCAAAATACAATTTGTGTGTTATCATTAGGAGCTTAGTATTCAGAAAATAATTGGCATCCTGCCAAGGTGGCCTAATTTTACCCATTTTTTCTCAATGATCATTTCTAGGTGAACTTATTATTCAGAAAGATCACTCCTTCATTAAGGTTAAGTGATTTCAAAAGTATTGCTTTAATTTCTTGGAGTTTGCTTACAAATCCTACAATTGTTACTGCAGGCATTACATATAACCTTGCCATTCTGTAGTGGTTGAGAACATTATTTCCTGGAGTGTCTCTTATTTTTAATACATTTGTTATCTTAAAATATATATATTATTTGTATCAAATTTCAATTTATAATACATACAAACATAAATGCTAATTTTTTCAGATACAGTGTTTGATGATGGTAGAAGACAGAAAAAGAAAATCTTCATGAAAATATTTGTCTGCTGGTAGATTATTTTCATGTGGCTATTAGTGCCAATAATAAAGATTAGGGGATAATTAAGTACCATTAATAAAAATTAGGTATCAGCATGTTTGTATAGGTCAACTTCAATGTTTAAATGTACCATAACTTGAGATGAGTATAAAAAATTTCCATATCTACACTAGGTAAAGGAAAATTTAGGGTTAGTGGTTGAATATACATGTGTAATTTAAAAATTTATGGTTCATAGCTTCATGTATTCCAGTTTAATTTAAAAATTTATGGTTAATAGCTTAATGTATTCCAGTGTAATAGTGTGTTGCCAAGATAGCTTGATTTTGACTGCTTACTTGCCTATGTTGTTAAAAAAACTTGGAGTTTTGGAAGATATTATAGAAATAAATGCTAACATTAGCAAGATTTTTAAGAGGTCACATTTTGAATGTAAAATTTTGGGTTAAAATGTTGAATACTATGAAGAGACTGAAAATTAAAAAAAGTAAAAAATAGGAAAGCTAGTGGTCCTGAGTAGATTGCCCATATGTTTTATAAGCATGAGGTTGTAAATATATTTGATATGTTGAAATGTTTGTGTGATGACAAATAGAAGTGTGAAGAAGTTCCAAATAAGTGGAACAAATGTAATGTATTTTTATTGTTTTATTATGTATGGATGGACATAAGAGCTGAAAAGGCTAAAAAAAACTATAGGTGTGTTGCTCAGGCTTATATGACACAGCTAACAAGATTTTTGTAGTATTCTGAATCAAAAGATAAAACATTGGAAGAATAGAGAGTGAAGGGTGAAAAATAGTTTTAATAGAGATAGATGTGGTGAAACCAATAGTTTGGTGTTAGTGAAATAATTGGAATAGAATGGAAAGAATTAAAAGATGCATCTGGCTTTTCTGGATATTGAGGGACTTTTAATGTATTTTTAGACACTGGAAAAAAATTGGTTTCAGTAAAAAAATAGTAAATATTATGAAAAATCGTAATGAGAATTCATGTGTGATATGCCAGCTAGGAAATCTAGTGATGGCAGGTAAAGAGTGAGACAGTGTTCTACTTTGTCTGCCTTACTGTTTGGTTTGTACATTGAACAATTAGCTGTTTGCCTGAGAATGAGTGTTTGGGTGTGAAACTTAAAGGAGAAACTGAGTTGTTTGCTATATGCTGATAACATTGTTGTGGTGAATCAGAACATGGACTACGAAAGATGCTTGAGATTGAGAATGGGTATAGTAGAGATTTCAAGTTGAAATTTGAGGAGATAAAAGTGATGTTATGGTTAAAAATAATGATTAGACTGACAGAGATAGAGGGGAATACTAGAGAAGTTAATGTAAGCAGAACTAGGGAATATAAGTACCTAAGATGTATGATGAGTGGAAGAGCAAAGGGCAAGAAAGTGATAATAATATGATGTGGTGGAGAAGATTAAGCAGTGTGGTCAAGTATAGAGAAAATTAGTATGAATGTATTAGAGGAATCTGAAAGTATTTTGTTGTACCTAGTGTACTGTATGGAATGGATGTTATGGCATGGGCTAGAGGAGACCTTGAAAAGTGGGAGGGACTGTAGAATAGGATAGGGCATTTGGCAGTAGGTGCCCCAAAATGGATGACTGTAAAATCAATTAGAGGAGATCTGGGATGAAGTCTGTTTTTTTGAAAGTATGATAAAGTTTGTGTTGAATTATAAGATGAGCATTGAGTGAATGGAGAGTAAAAAGTGGGTTAAACAAATTTTTTTAATGCTATAGAAGTGAAAGTTTGTGAGAAAATTTGTTTGGGACATGCAAGAAAGTTGAAGAATCACAAGATTGTTTGTTTCAAGATTGGGAGACTTATAGATGACTGTTTTTTTAGAAATAATGAATTTGGAGGACCAGAGGGGGATTTTAAAAAGGGGAAGATGGAAATTTAAAGACTTAAGTGTATAGTCTAAACACAGGGAAACATAGCATGACTTGGAAGACTACTTTATAACGTTGTATTCCTGTGAGAATGTACCAAAGATTGAAATGTTCTGTGGGGGAAGTTTTGACAGCCAACTCCTGTTTGCCATCAGGAGTAAGGCATTAAGTGTGATTATGTTTAGGTTATTCAGATTAGGTAAACAGTGTAGCAAAGGAGTATAGGAAACAATTGAACATCTGATCTTATAATGTAGTAAATATGGCCCCAAGCAAAAAAACTTTGTTTTTTGTGAGCAGTGTAAAGAGAACCAGTGGAATACCAAGTGTGTTGGAGAGGACTCCAATGTGAGTTATTTTGTAGGGCTGGATAACAATTACAACATGATTGTTATGGATGCAATGAAGAATTTTCTACTGCATGCATAGATTAAGAGACTTTGACTTGAAATAGTCATTCATGTACATTAGTGTGACTTCCTACCAGCATGACTGTCTGCTTATAAACTGGCTCTTCCAGTGGTGCCTTCACTTGGCTGGTTCTTTTGCAAGGAATGACCCAAGGGAGACCATTGAGGAATTATGTTAGGTAACCCTGGTTTACAGGCATAAAAACTCTTGGATGCTGCCTTGTTGTATGTGTATTTTAGAGGGAATTAAAGGCCATAACAAAGGCACTGACTACAGTTGGGCATGAAGGTTAAGCTAAGGATTTGTTTAAGTGTATTTTAAATGCCTAAGATCATTAAAAATCCTTTCAATTGTAAGATATAAAGTACTGTTAATATTTTAAATGCATGAGACATTAAAGCATGAAAGAATTAATCAGGAGATTAGTAAAATAAATGGAAAAAAAGCTGTATGATAATACACCATGTTTGAGCATTTAAAGGTAGGCATACAAATGTGCACAATGATAAATAAAGTGGACAACTGTCCATCAATGAAAACTTTGTGCAAAAAATTGCTAAAAGCATTAAAGAACACAGCCACCAAATGACTTCATCATTATTTTAAAAACTTTTCTCATGTCTTCTCCATGAAATTGTGGCACACCGCTTACAGTATCGCACATTGTGCCGAGATCTGGGAGCGGTAACCCTTACGATCCAGCTTTTGCTCTCTGTTGGGACATCTATGTCCCAACAGGATCGAAAGGGTTAATCAAATCAGGCAATCAATTTCTATGAGGCCAAAATTCACAAGCTGGTCAAACAAAATAAGAAGTGCCCTAATATAGGTGGAAGTTTTGTTAAAAACTGGAGTAAGGTCCAGGCTGTTGTGTAATATATTGAAATAATTGCTTATTAAAACATCACTTAAAGAATGTACTGTACTTCATTTGTAATGGGGCAATAGATAAGATTTCAAAAATTGAATTTCTTGCACAACATACCTTATTCTTACAAAATGTGTGTTTTAAATTTTCAGATATTTTATAAAATCATGTCTTCAGAAGTTGGAAGATGCTCTGAAGCTGAGGAAAAAAGTGCTGAAAACATTTCATCTCAGGCAAATTCTGATGCACCCTCCCAGAATCTTGAACCTACTTCAAATGATGAGAAAATGCCCATCCAGATAGAAGTTCCTGCTGCTATTGCTGGAGAAGTAACTGAAAATGTTTCTTCTTCAGCTGAACTTGTAGATTGTAAATCAGATGAAATTGTGAGATCACCGGTCATGAGTATTAGTTCACCAATTGATGAACAAAAATCTGAAGACACTGACAATTGTAGCATATTACCTGTAGATAAAAAAGCTGATATAAATCTCTGTACAAATCTAGATAGTCCTCAAAAGGCATGTACCAGTAATGTTGGCTGTGATGATGTATCATTAAATGAGAATAAGTGCCAGCCAGACTTGGCAGAGGTTAGCAATGCCTATACAGAGTTGCCTTCTTTAGGGATACTTGTAGTAGATGATGGGCACAATGCAGCTGCATCCCCTAGTAAAAGTGTTACTGCAGCCAAGCTCAAGCAAAATGAAACTATAAAATCTGTTTCTGCCAAAATAAGAATGGAACCTGTCAAAGCTGATACACCTTACCAGGAAAATAAAAATGTAGAAAAACTAGATAAGCTTCTAGAGTTAGCTTCCAGTGTGAGAGTAGATGAAGCAGCTTCTACAGAAAGAACAGTTCCAAGTACTGATAAGCCTCAGGTCTCTTTGCCTGATGCTGCTGGGTTTGGTGCACGGAGGAAATCCGAGCCATTGTCACCGACTGCTGCTGCTATACCTCCTCATGAAGTGCTTCATAGGGTCAAAAAGATAAAGTTCAAAGGAAAAGAAATTCCCATTATTACTCAAAATAATAATGGGCCCTGCCCATTACTTGCTATCCTCAATGCTCTTCTATTAAGGGTGAGTGCTTCACAATTAATTTGTATTATTGCTTATATTATAGCAATATTTGCATGTAAATTTCAGTCAACATTTGGTTTTGCAAATCCTCAGCAATTAGTTGACAATATGTGGTGATGTAATGTATCTTGATATTTTTCAATATTTTTCTATTTTCTGTGATTGGAGGAAATATTAATTTACTATTACTGATCAGTATAGCATCAAAAATTGTGCTTGCATTGGAGGGTTGTTTAGCAAATCAGGTGGGAGTTTTTTATGTGGATGGATTTCTGAAACTGGTCTTCCAATACAAAAAGTGCCCAAATATGAGTGAAAATTATCCCAAACAGAAGTTACAGTCCAAAATTTAATTTGAAAAAAATTATAGCCAAAAAATTAAGCATCTTTTATATAATTTAATGCTTGCAATTCTCAGGGTGAAGTGGAGCTTGGAGTGGACAGTCATGAAGTGAAGGGAGGTCATCTGGTGAGTATTGTGGCTAATGCTCTGATTGACCTGGCACCACGAGGAGGACAAGGCACTAATGCACAGCAGCAGAACCTCATACAGCAGAATACTGATGATGCTGTGCAAGTGCTGGACAAGCTTCTCACTGGGCTGGATGTCAATGTCAGATTTTCTGGGTCAGTAACATGGTTTTTTATTCTAATTCTTCATTCTACAAGAATTCTAACTCATGTGGTAGGCTGCCATGCATGAAATTTTATGACTTGGGTGTAACTTTTATGTAGCATAGCTAATATTGAGTCTTATTCTGCAACTTGTATGCAGTGGTATGCAAGTGATACTTCATTTTTTACTTGTTTATATTTTTCATTGTTCAATTACTGCATACAAGGTAAAACCCTAAAAGAGATGGAGTATACAGTGAACAATCTCACTGTACTTGGTCAGACAACATTTGAGTGTGGCTGTTCAGAAAAATCTGCTAAAATTGACCAGGTTGTGGTAGCAGTTTTAGTGTCATATTCATTATTGATGCATTGGTTTATTAATGATTGGTATTATTGATGCTATTAGACTTTCTTTTATGTAAGTACATAGGTACATAATTTTTTCTTAAATTCATTACATTTTTTCAATTGTAGCATGGTTTGTTCTCTTCAAAAAATTTTGATTTGTTTGCAGTAATAAATTTAATCCAAAAAACATATTTAAAGAGATTGAATAAAATGTCCAAACATAACATGAGGATTCTAGCTATTCACAGTTTGATGAATTTTATTCATAAGGTTGACATGTGGGTTTTACAATCAAAATTCCAAGTGAGGTGCATAATGTTGAGCAGCTGCTTGAGAAGAGTCTGACATTGTTAATGGGTTGATATATGTAACAAGAGGCATGTTTTACTTCTTAATTCCTCCTCAATATCCAGAGTTTTCTCCTTGACATTCAAGTTTAAGTTAGAAAGGGAAACTGTGCAGGTATATAATATGGATAATAAGGTGCATTCCTCATTGGACTTTTTCTTAACTTAGTACATGGGGAGAAAATAATTGTGATCAGTTGACCTGTTTATAATTTGCTTTAGATCCAATTAAATTGAGTGAAACATGTGTTTTGCTTCACATTTGATATTGCAGGAGTTCATTTTCCTTTACTGATACCCCAGAAAAGTGTTTGAAAACTGCTAGCATACTCATGGTGTAAAGATTAATTTCTCTACAAAAACTCGTTCTAAAAGGTTTGCCCCCATTATTTTATTTGTGCTGTTCAACTTAGCTATGTTTATTGATTGCAAATATTAATTTCTGCTTGTTCTCAAGTATACTACACACATACTTCAAGTGGGTTCATTGTGACTTATGACTGAGCAGGGTGCAGGACTTCGAGTTCACATCAGAACTGTGCGTGTTTGATGGTCTGAGCATTCCCCTGTACCACGGCTGGGTGGTAGACCCAGAGTGGCCTGCTGCAGAGGTGGTGCAAGACCTCACCTACAACCAGCTCACCAACAACATCCTCACTTGGCGACACCAAGCCAGTGATAACAACGATGATATGCTCATCATGAAAGGTGACGGCCTTATGATGGAGCCATTTTTGTTGATTGGTTGTGTTAAAGGATGAAGAGGAAGATAGGGGTAAAGTGGGTGTAGAGTGGGAAACTATAAAGTGGAAAGATAATGGGAAAGGATAAAAAAGGAAGAAAGGGGGAAAGTGGGTATACACATAGTGGGAAATTATGAAGTGGGAAGAGAATGGGAAAGGGTATAGTATGAAGATGAGGGTGAAGTATAAAGTGAAAATATAAGACAGTATAAAATAGAAAGATAATGGGAAAGGATAAAAGTGGGAAGATAGTGGTCAAGTGTGGACAGCTTTGTCGTCAACATTGTTCATTTGTTTTTCAAATTGCCTAGGAGTTTTTCTTGTTGTTTACTAATATCGTCTCTTAATGGCAGTTAATCTATTAGTTCTCCTTAGTACTTATTTTTTCTTTCGTGGTACCCCACTGCTCAACTTTTTATTTCATGGAAGAAGCTACAGAGAATGAGAAATTTCTTTTATCTCCAAATGCATTATATGAGGACACCACTTAGAGAAGTAAGTTCTTAAAAGTACGCAATTTCCCCTCAAAACAATCATTTGCTCTACTAGATGCAAACAGATCCTTAGTCAGCTTTGCGTGTGTATTATGGGGAGCTGTAACTTTTGAACATGACAGCTCCCTTGACTTGGTTTCTGCTCGTGTCATCACTTGTTGCATGTTACACTACTGAGGTAGTCTCGCCTTATGTGTGTAGGACAGCGAATTTAATTGCTTAAGTCTGAAAAGTGATCACAGACAATTTCTCATTTTTGGTCACTCATAAGATGCACACAAACAATCCTTTTTAGTCACGTGTGAGGACTGAGTAGTAAACAGTTTAGGGACTTCTTTTTAGTCACGTCTGAGGAGGAACAGGCAAATAGTCCCTTCTTTTTAGTCGCGTCTGAGGAGGAACAGGCAAATAGTCCCTTCTTTTTAGTCACGTCTGAGGAGGAACAGGCAAATAGTCCCTTCTTTTTAGTCACGTCTGAGGAGGGACAGGCAAGCAGTCCCTTCTTTTTAGTCACGCATAAGTGAGAGGCAGCCAAAAGCTCCCACATAGTAAAATAGCTTCTAATAAAACTTACACATAGTTTTTTATCAAATAGTCATAAGTAAGACTTAAACGTAGGAAACCATTTTTTGTGCATCGTTGTACAAGTATATCCACACAGCGGTGCTGTGCGAGGAGTACCTGCATGCAACCAGCTCTCAGCTCACCGTACATGGGCTCTTTGCTCTCGGCAGCACCATGGGAGAAGAAGAAGTTGCAGTCCTCTTCAGGAACAATCATTTCTCCACCATCTACAAACACAAGGTCAGAGCAACGCCTGCGTACGTACTTTCCAAGTCGGCAGCATAGCGTGTCTCTTGCTCGTCTCATTCATTTCTAGAGAATTTGTACGAAAATTGTGGTGGATTCATCCGTGCTGGTGAAGTTGTAAAAAAGTGAATGAGAGTGAATGCAATTTGATGATGAATGCAAGAAGCTTGTGGAGGATGGAACATCGCGTAAAGTAGCGTGTATGAATTTGTTCAGTCAGTTATTAGTGAAGTTTGTGAATCTCGTTTTGAAGCTAATTATTAGGAAAACTATCTAAGGTACTGTAATCTTTTTTTCTGTCTTGAGGACAGCTGATACCTACAAAAGTTACTGAATTACTGCATTCATTGGTCTATTAACAAGGGGACTAATTTCGGGTCAGGACCTGTAAAATTTGGTACAAGTTTTCTCTGTTTTAGAGTGAAAGCACTGGTACGTATGAATTGTATGCTTGATTCCATTTTAAGTCGCGGATCTTTTTAATCACGCTGACATTTTTCTTGAAACTGTTAGATTTAAAGCAGTGTAATACAGGGTTGATTGGCTGCATAGAAAAAGGCTTAACTGAAATGTTACCTTCATCTCTCAAAAAATCAATGACAAACTTATAAAAATTTACTTTCTCAATTTGGTTATAATTTTAAAGAAAACAGGAGGAAATAATACTTTTGAAGAGAGTCAGTGGCTGCTTGATGAATTCAGCATGTTTATTAATTATTGCACATTTGCCCCCATCCAAAAGTGATGAACATTCGGGGACGAAGATTTTACTATCAAATCAAGTCACATTACAGGCCTCACAATAGCGTTGGAGCTGTAGTTTATATAAATGCAGGCGCTTTAATAAATATAAGTACTGGATCAATAGTATATGCTTACCATCTACAGCACTTATGAGCACTGATTCATCTCTCAATTGACATGTCATGCTAGTTTTATTTCAATTCTTGAATGGGGAGGGGGTTTATTTCTTAATATATCTGGTTTATTTCTCTATTGATATCACTATAAATATTGGGTTACGCCATAGTAATGTTCCTGAGACACGTGATTTTTATCCAACAAAGCACTTGGTTTACTGGCATTGTCGGGTACAGCCACAATAGAAAAGAATAAAGCAATAGGAACGAGCTGTTTGGTCCATTCTTGGGTTGATACCAAAGTCCCATGCCGTCTAAAGTAAAGACATCAATCATGCACGCACACCTTAACCACGTAAGTCAGTATCTGGTGCGCTAACACCATCACGGACGTTATGTCGGACACGATCACAATATCACACATATCGCAATCATATACACCTTAAGGGGGGCATCTTAGTGAAAAGCTTAAATGCATGGTACGACGAAACTAAGTGCAACATAGATAAAATTGGATTTAAAACACATTTTATTAATGTACTGTTTCTCATTTTTTCGAAATGATGGCGATTTCAGGGGTAAATAAGGTATTTTTTTGTATTTTCGACCCAAATCGATCTCCTCTTACAGTTTTTATGCTAGAACAAAAGTAAATAGAGTTTCAGAAAGAGAAAATCAATATCTACAAACGATCGTGCCCCAATTTTTACCACCATAAGAATCACAACTCGAAAATCGAAATTTTTTACCATTTTCACTAAGATGAGGACTCAAGTTTATTCAGTACCTGGCACACTAACACCATCACGGAAACAATTTCAGACACAATCACAATATCTCGCGTACTGTAACAGTCACGTACACCTTATCACAATGTCAGACAATCACAATATCTCGCGTACTGTAACAGTCACGTACACCTTATTACAATATCAGACACAATCACAATATCTCGTGTACTGTACACTATCACGACCACAGGAGCAGCTGTATCAGCTACTGACGGACCAAGGCTTCCTGACGGAGGCGGCGGTGTGGCAGACGCTCTCAGACGTGGACGCGAGCTTCTCGGAGTTTGTGACTGCGGCGTTCGAGCCTTGGCAGCAGCAAGCAGCATCCCCTGTGTCCTCCAGCCTGTCCTCCACCGCCGCTATGACGCAAGAGCAGCAGATCACCTCCGAGTGAGTACTGACAGCAGCATTGTTTCCTATCCTTAGCTTGTAACAGTTTCCTTATTTCCTGTCGTTAGTTCGTAACAAGGTTTCTTGATTTCCTGTCGTTTGTTCATAATAAGGTTTCTTGCTTTCCTGTCGTTAGTTCGTAACAAGGTTTCTTGCTTTCCTGTCGTTAGTTCGTAACAAGGTTTCTTGCTTTCCTGTCGTTTGTTCATAATAATGTTTCTTGCTTTCCTGTCGTTAGTTCGTAACAAGGTTTCTTGCTTCCCTGTCATTAGTTCGTAACAAATGTTTCTTGCTTTCCTATCGCTTGTTGTAACAGAATCAATGTTCTTTCTTATTTTTTTAATTAGTCTCGTGAATTGCAAGCATTTGGATTCTTCTTGTGTATCCTGATAGTTTTGTCACTAAGTTTTTCCTATGATACTAAACCTAAGTGTGGGAAAACGGTATCAAGGTTTATTATTACAATTAGTTGTGTAAACCAGTAGCTAACTGAATCAAAGATATCATCTGCAAACAGTGTCTGCCTCTCAGTGCATTGGTGAGTTTTATTTAAATACACAATACCTTTCCCTTCGCTCGTGCTCGTAAAAATTTCTATTGGTACTATCGTATTAAATATTTGGTGTGTTTTGATTAAATGCGTTTCCACCTATTACATTGAAGTGGATCGTGCCGTATTTCGGTTGTGTAAGTTAAAGCTTATTAAAGCGACCTCTTTTCAAGCATATACAGAGATGCAAAACCTTATTGTATTTATTAACGTAATTCTCTGTATATGTACTGTAAATATTTTAAATTGTCCTTGTTTTGATTTTTTAACGTGCATTTCTGGTTCTGTGTGTGGAATTCTTAAGTAGGATCTAAACGTTGGAGATTTGGAAAGTTTTACAGCGGCTGGGAGGCCAGTAGGATTATTCCTTTATTGTTGCACTGAACTTCAAGTCATAGAATGATGATTCTGTTGCTCTTGTTGTGAAATATTTCTTCACTTGAAGACTTATTCCAGCGCTCGTGGTTCCATACTACTGATCAATGCTTGTCTTTGTATGTTCTCTTACCTGTTCTATAGCATTAACTTGACGTGTCTATTGCTTGCTGATGTCAATGATAACTCTGTTTTGGTTAAGTGCAAAATTTTGTGAATTTCGAGAAATTTATGGACATAATTCATACCGTCCTCATATGTTAATGTATTGTACATCAATATTATAATTTGTGGCTTTTGTGGCTACTTGTGGAATTTTTCTATAGTTGGCGCTTGTTCTTTTTGACTCTAGTAAATTGTAAACTTCTATTAGAACCGATTTTTCTGTTCTGGAGTATTGTGGACATAGTCTTCGGGACATAAGAACGTGAGAATCGAATTGCTCAGTCACGTCAACTAGCATAGTGCGAGGAGAAATGGTGAATCATAATTATGATTCACCATTTGTCCTCGCACAGATTTACCTGTAATTATAATTACAGGTAAATCTGTCTCCGCGGTCGAGATCAGTTAAAAAAACAGGCAGTGTTAGGCGGCAATAGCTGTGCTTGGATTTATGCCAGTTAATTTTCATTGGATTTTCTTTACGAGCATTTTATACTTTCTCGTGCATGAACTTTTTGCGTTGCTCTCGAGGTGGGAACTGGTATGACGTTGGTATTTGTAACGCAAAGGTAATTTCATGAGCAATTTTTTTGGAACTTCATGGAGGAATACTTTGCACAGCGGGAAATCATGCGCCAGTTAACAATATTTCTAAGTTGTCCACATCAGTCTAAATTGTAGCTACCGTTCGTTTAAGAAGGATTGAAAATGCGAGTTAGGAGAAAAAACGAGGATGCTTGTCTCGAGGACTTGTAGGTCGATATGCTTGGATTACATTACATTGGTAATGTGGAGGATGGATCCTAGGATGGTGAGAACAATGACGTTTGCAATGTGTAACAATGAGATCCAAAGTGAAACACACAAGTAATCGTGGTCTACTATATTTGTTGGTCTGCTGTACGTGTTGGTCCGCTGTATATCCAAATCGCCAATATTTTAACGCCTAAACAAGTTATGAAAACGTAAGATGTCGAACAAGGTATTAGAACATACAAAGGGCAGACTGGGTAACCTCCCATCCCTCTCAACCCTGGTAAAAGCGAGCAGTTGGCGGCCGTGCTACAGCAGGAGAGCGACCAGCGCTGCAAGGACGAGGCTCTGTTCTCAGAGACGCTGCAACAGTTGGGCTGTGACAGCTCCATGTCCGAGTGAGTGTCTTGCCCTTCTGCCTCCCTCCCATTCTAATTATAATTTAGTGTTGTTTAGTTGCGACAGCTCCATGTCCGAGTGAGTGTCTTGCACTCCTGCCCCTCTCATTCCAATTCTTGTCTAGTGTTATTTAGCCTTACCTTGGATAACATCTCGAGCAGACTGAAGTTGATGAGCTTGTAGTTTTTTTTTCTACATCCGATTCAATGGAGCAGCTTGAGTTCACGTTCATTAAATGCCCCTTGTTTATTTCGTTCGTAAATTGATCTGCCTAGTTTTAGTTCGCAATTCATTTTGAAATGACTTTAATTACTCGGTAATTAATTAATTAATTATGCTAGGCCTGGCTAACACATGTGGTTAGTTTATAATTATCATACGTTTAAAATTGTTAAACTAAAATTGCTAGATTACGAGCCACGTTGAAGAACCTGGGTATATTTGGGGTTCTTGATTTTAGGAGGATTTTAAAATTTTGAGTCTTTCTATTCATTAGTCTTTTTTGTTTCCATGTTTTTGTTATATTTTATTCGTTCCTGTTTTTCTTTCATTATCATTATCAATGATTTTCTCCCTGTGATTGATTATCCTCCAACGTCACTTTGTTAATCGACACTTTACAGTAGAGTAGGATTCCTGAGCTCTTCTGAAGGAGGATACTAACAGTATATCTCTCTTGACCATACACACAAAGGACACCTTTTCCCTCTATGATGTCTGTGCTCACTCTTCTAGAGGCCGCTGTGGTAAAAACTCGTTTGGTTTAATCTAGTATCTTATTCGTCTTTTTTATGCCTTTTCTGCGTGGCAAATATTTTGGCGTTTCCGTGTTTTATTAGAATGCTTGGACTTGTGCTGGTCTTTGGTTTCGATAGATATATTTTTGTGCGAGTTTTATTTGCTTTTTTCTTATAGTTAAGCTCTAATTCTTCGTATGATTTAATTTTTATCATATATGCGTTGATTTGGTTAAACGTACTTTACTTGGGCAGATAAATTTCGTCTGAATTTGTGGGTTTTGTGGGTCCAAAAAACACGAATTAAAATAAGAATTTTTAAGTTGTCTGAAAGAAGCGATAATTTTTGATAGCTCTGTCCAGCATCAATTGTCTTGGTTGCAACATACGCGTAGTTTTCTTTTCTGGTCATTTTATCATTAATCCGATGTCTGTACAATGTGTTCTCTGTTCAGTTAACCAATTACCCTTGTAAAATAATTCAATTTTTCGTCTGGTCCACAATATTCTCATTCTCCAGAATCGCAGGCCTCTGGCTAGTTATGCAGGCATTGATTCAAGCTCACAAATTTGTGCCATTTTCTGCATTACTAAACAATACTCTCTTAAAGATTCTTTTATTTTATTTTCTTCTTTTGTTCTTGTCCAACAGAAAATGAGTTTAGTTAACTGAGTTGTCATAGTTTTACCCTGAATGTTATTCCCAATTAACAGTTAATGAACCATCCATGCTTCTACGGGAGGAATTTTCCTCGCTAGATTTTGTGCCGAAAACTTCCTCCAAAATTGGCTTGCTTATCCCACTAAACGATTATATCATTTCGTTTATCTGCAATTTTTCTTTCGGCAGTGTTGTATATCCATGACCACGTACGTAGCTGACATTCGCTGGTGCAACTATGTAATAGAAATTTTAATCTTTCACTAGGGAATGTCTTATTTTTGAACCAGTGCTACCCATGTATTTCGCTTTAGTCAACTCTAATGCACCACTTCATGGTGAAAATGAGAGATACATACTCAACAGTAGCCATATTTCAGCCTGAAGGAGGAGGTCTGTAGTCAAGATACCCGTCTACTGAATTAGTCTTATTGACTGTAGCAAGATATGGATATTGAATACTCACAGTTAAGTAGCGAAAGTGGATTAGAGCATTATTAAATTTTATCAAATGATGCCATGGAGTCGTGATGGAGAGAAATAAATGCACTATTCTATAGTTAGCGCGTTTTTTGTTTGGAGTGATGAAGAATAAATAATTTTTTCCCACTTCTTGGCCACGTTTATTCTTTAAACGTTTATAGTTTTGTATTTGTTGTTAACGTTTTCTTTTATACTAGTGTACCCTGCCGTCAAAAATGACGGCAGAGATTTTGTGTTAATACCCGTGCCATCAAAAATGATGGCAAATACTGTTGGAAAGATTAATTAAATTACATATAAGAACGCAATGCAATACATTTAGTTTTATATATATTTACAAAGGACAAACGTTTTAATTGAGTATTTCTTTAATGACAACATTCCTAGAACATATAATATGCAATACCCCGCCGAACTCGGTATCCACGATACGACCAAGACCGCCAGGGCTAATTTCTTCCTATCTATTCTTAAGAGCGTGACACGATACATATAAATAAATAAGTATATAAACACACGACGGTCATTCTTAGTATTAGATACTAGTACTTTAGTTTATTGTTAGTGAGCAGTTGAGCAGTCATTTCAGCTGCGTACATCCGTAGAATTTGTATCAAGTTTCAGCTCATTAGCAAAACTGCCAAATTTATCAACGATAATTGTTAATCCACAAGTTACTGCTAATGAAACACCCAGACTAAATAAACATTTCATTGCGTAAATATTATATTTTCATAAATCAGCTAATCAGATTCAAGTCTTTTGCTAGTGACAAAGTTTTGCAATGGGTGTGAAGAAGTCAAGTATTTAATGTTGGATGTCTTGCAGCGAAGAAATAGCGCGGCGGCTGCAGGATGAGGAAGTCAGAGTTGCAGAGGCACAGGCCAGTGAGGCACGGGCCGAGGCCTCTGGGGAAGATAGGGTGCCCTCCACACGGGTGGAGGGCTTATCCCCTCCTCCTCCTCCACCTTCCTCCCCCACTAAACACGGCCATAGTAGAAAGAAGAAAGATCAGGTGAGGTTCCGTGCCCAACGAGATAGAGCCTTAGTAGAAGGAAATAAGAACAGAAGAGATCCTACAGGGTGCGGCAACAAAACTGCCTTTTTAAAATGCGTTTTACTCAGAAAAAAAGAAGTTATGTTGCCGCATCCTGTATTTTCATGTGTGTAGGTATGTTGAAAACAAGGCAGTTCCGTACTCATTGGTACTGTTTGGTAGATTTGAAATTTGTGTACAAAAAAGTTGAAATTTAAGGGGGTTCCCGAACTAAGCGGAGTTTAGAATAGAATAGAATAAGGCAATAGGAACGAGCCGTTTGGCCCATTCTTGGTTCAATACCGAAGTCCCATGCCGTCTAAAAGTAAATCCA
>VCRD01002282.1:3324-29026 GCA_006783055.1 Trinorchestia longiramus | reverse complement strand
CTAGGACCCCTCCTTCACATCTCTAGGACCCCTCCTTCACATCTCTAGGACCCCTCCTTCACATCTCTAGGACCCCTCCTTTACATCGCTAGGACCCCTGCCTCGCTCGACAGCAGCACCTACCGTCACCGGCCGTCTCTTTCACCTGCCTTCGTCGCCCTCGCGTAGATTCTCGTAGGTATTCAAGAGAGTCTCCAGTATTTTGGTATTCTGCAGTTTTTAAGGGTGAATAAGTAAATAAATGTTCTCTTCTAAGATTTGTGCTAGACAGATCCAGGAGACAGTCTGACTTATGAAGTCAGGGTCATCACCGAGTTGTTTTTGAACTGCTTCTTGACGCTCTTCTTTGTTATACATATCCTGCGAAATTGGTTCAAAACTTTTATTCATATTGCTGTGGTTGTTTTGAAAATGTAGTATTGCAGTTCAATATAACTTATAGGTAAAGAAGTTCACTACGTTATATATTTTTTCTTATAAGCATAAGTTATATGTGCGTACAGATACTTTCCCTCCGTTTGCAATTGATAGAAGTATGAATGTATTATGTATTTGTTGAATGTGTACATGCTGATGTGATGTATATGACATGGAGTTCAAATCTGTTCTTTGACGTGTCCACTCATGTAAGATTCGATGTATGTCGTATAAGCATGAAGTCCTTTCTTAGTTTATTTCTATGTAAAATTAGCCATGGGTGGTATATTATAAATTAGTCTTATTTAATTACTAGGTGCCATTCAGTGTTAAATCGTTCACGTTAGTCATAAAATTTGACGATGGCTTATTAAATTTCTGTCCGAAGTGATAGTGTCAGAACAATGAACCTTAGCGAAACTTTTCATAATCTGTGTAGTATTTAGGTAATTTGCTGGAAACGCATAACATTTAACAGAAATATGGCAGTCGAAATACTGATTTTTGTTTGGAATTTTCTTCTGTCTGTGAATTTGGTAACAATCTCCAGTAGTCGGCTTCAAATAATATGCTCGCATTTTACCAGTTAATTCACAAAGTCTGCAGGCTTTAAATTGTTGAACATTTCGGATACTGTTTTCTATTATTCGTATTTAGGGCAGGACTACGCTGATAAAATCTTTTCTGGTAAACGAAGCGTCCCTGATTTGGGATCGTCTCGGAAGAGCGACCACCAACGCACCATGTTTGAATTAAGTTTTTAATAAGACTTCTAGTTTTTCTGCTTTCTTTGCACTAGTATAGGACCCAAGTATCCGGTTAGTTAGTCCCTCTACGATTGTGATCGTCAGTATTCCGCTGGATCGTTGTTTTGTGACGCTTGCTGTGGGGATGTCAGTTGAAAACATCCAATCTTAACGCATCGTTATGCTCCTACCCATGAAATGTAGTTGAATTCACCGAGGCTTGTTATCTGCGAGTCTTCATTACGTTTTCGATTATAGCCAGAAGACTTTCACAATTTAGATAACTATTCCTTCCAGTTTTGGGAACAAGTTTAAGCAAATGACGTGGTTAAAACGTAAGTAGGACCGCTAAGTAGTTTCAAAGCACAAGGTTGTCCATGAGGAAACATTTCCTAGATTTCTACGCAGACATTCAAGTGTTTTCAACAATGATAGTGATAAGATCGTCTGGACTCTAGCTATCGAACATTTCTTAAAGCGTTTCTTTTTCAAACATTTAAGTAGCTCCGTATTTAAGCCACCTGAACTACGATTTATTTATCCTGATCAACTCAAGAAGTTTACCGACATGAATTACGATAGTAATAATCAATTAGCGATCCCATCTACATTACAGTGCTTTTTAGTCTAGATTGACTCAGTCAATGTTTTTGTAAGCCTTAAGAGAATGGATACATTAAAGCTATTAGGCCTAAAGTTCTAAAAGTTTCCCTCTTAGAGAGGCACAATATGCTGGTGCTGTATTCTGTTATCTGTATAGTTTTTCTCTGAGGACATATAATTTCAGCGCAAGTTGTTGAACAGGTGAAAAAACGAAGCTGCCAATAGAGCTCTTTCGAGAGGAGCTGGTAGTGTTCCTAAGTGCAATTTCAGCTTGCAATTAGTCTATACTTGAAATGAAATTTCTAATATTGTTAAAATTTTGCTAGATTTTTATAGCTTCGTTTTGTGCTTGTGTCTCCCAATTGTTTTGATTTCCCTGATTTTTTTATGTAAGGTTATTTTGTGGTTTTATTTTAAGAGTGGATTCCTTTTCCTACCTATAACGCTTTGCTGAATGTCGTCGATACCGGTGTAGGGCCAAAAAAAATATTCAAGAGATAGTACTAATTGCTTTTTAGGTTAGTTTTAATTGAACTCTTTTTCCCTCTATGCTATTCCTAATTTTACCTGCGAAATTTTTTCAATTCCTTTCATAATAATTATAGTGTTCTAGTATTGTGTGTTCAGTACTACATTACTTGAGCAATATTTGTACCATGATAATATGTTCGGTGTCATTTAATAACTTCTGACGACCTTCTCATTAGTGAAGAATGAAATTTAGCATCAACTACACTATTACTCTATTAACTTACTACGCAGCAGCCTGATTTGATTAACAGACTTTAGTAGGGATTACAGTGACGAGTATCATGCCTGATGCTGATCCTCTACTATAGACTCCTACTAATGCCATAAAAATGATAAATATTAAGCTGCTATTTGGGCTCGGACTATAGTTCTAGTAAAAATATTCCAAGAAAAACGAATTTGAACATTCACGAGAAATAACTACTTTACAATGTTCAAGTTTATTCGCCCCAACGAGGCACGTGTATTGATATAAATTTGTTTCATTCTGTATTCTATTAATTCAGCGTACTTTTTCTTGTTATTCTTACTCGTTAATTGTGGGTTTCTAATTTGATTACCCTATGGTAAAATTTCAGTTAGCAGTAGGTATTAGAATTCGATTTGATTCATTTTTAAACTTAAGTAAGCGAAGTGTACGCGGTTTCTTCCTCATTTCTCGCATGAATTTTTCATTGTTTAAAGATATTCAGGGTAATTCCTTTTCAGCAGAAGTACTGCTTATGTATGACCGCGACAGTACAATCTTCAAGGTGATTCGATGAAGAAGATAAACCCTGCTGCTTCTGTCGGACTTGGTTATAAAGAACAGGCGTTTGGAAACTGTCCTTGTCAGTGTACCTTTGCAAATTACCTGTCGTCTAGGTGTATCCATGGTTGCCCACAGCAGGTTCAGCCAAGCATGTTGCAGGAGTCTACTGTGTTTTTAAGTTATCGCTATTTTTGGCTGTGTTTTGTTTTGTTTTGAGTGTGGAGGGAATGGGGGCATATCAGTAACCAACCTCGTGCCGGAATATCTCTGCTTCTATTGCATTTTTCTTCTTGCTTTATCTCAGAGAAAAATATGCTGCCTTTTTTTCAGCTGTAGCGGGCTGTGCGAACCGAAACACTAAAACTTCGGCCTAGTGACACCACTTGAACTAAATCTTTATAAAATTTTTATTTAATTATCACTTTAACTCTGAGGGTAGGAGATTTTATTTCTGAATATAAAATTATTAAAATACTGTTATTTAATGTACATAGCTCAATCGTTCCAGGGGTATATTAATGGAAGAAAGGAATGTATGTAACCCGTACAATTATTCCTTAAATTGAGTGCTAAGTTTCTTTCGTCTGTGTCTCTGGAATGATGTGATGAGTTTGTTGCTGAGTTGGAGAAATTTACGACTGTCTCATTTTTTTATGACCATCTATTAGTTTTTGTGTTCATAGCTCGAAAGTTTTGCTGTTTTCACCTTTACATTTTGCTGCGTATATCCGTTTATTTATTTCTGTTTGTTTTGCGATTGTCAATTATGTTAATTTTGCAAATGTAGTACGTTTGTGCATCTTTTTATTATTTATATGTAGTATTGTATTACTAGTGTCATAAATTAGTAATAATGCCTAATTTACTTCGTATATTGTTTCATATTTGAGCTTTGGAGAGCAGTTTCATACAGTCGCAATATTATTCTTAAATGTCTGGCTTATATTTTTAGTTACTTTAGCCGTTTGCTTTGTATGTATTTAAGGGAATATTTAATTGCGTTCTTTGCACGATTTTCGAGACATAACGATGCTTGAAAGTGAATTATTTACTCGGCACTAGATTACATTGAAATTAAAGTACAGTCCTGTAAATTGGGGCAAAAAATAACTGCTGCTTTTACAGATAAATGTTTATTACAAGCATCTTGGGGAAGGAACTGTGATCCACATTTTGTTGGTAATGTTCACGCAGATATTTTGTCTAAGCTTATTTTGAATTGCACTATTTTGCTTAGCCCACCGACGCAGTTAGCTTATTATGTTTCAATATCAACGCTTGTCCAGTCTTAGGCCTTGTCAAAGACTGTTTTTTATTAAGGTGCAGGTATATCAGTCAACTTACGTGCTTGTATTATTTCTTAGGTTTATATGAATAAAATGGTGAAGTTATTGTACTGTTAAAAAGCGTATGCAATTGAAATTTCTCTTGAATGGTTTTAAATTACGCATGTGTAGCTTCCAGATTTAGATTTTTTCAGGATCTAAACCCGTTTAAGTCATGTTGTTGCCATGCTGCTAAAGTATAATGATGACTAAGACACGTAAGTTACGAAAACGACATACGTATACGTAAATGTATTCCTAACTTTCAATGCTGTGGACTTCGTATTTTTCAGGACGGTATCCATATTGTTTGCAAGTTGATAGTAGTTGTGCGTTCTAAAAGGAAATTTTCGTATTCGTACACGGTATTGAAGTGTTTTGCGTTTATCGGTCGGGTATAAAACTAACGTTAGACGGACCTGCCAAACTGTGTGTACGTGAAAGATGGTAAAATAGTTTCGCCGAATATATTTCACATGCACATTTATAGTTAATTGGAACACATACGTAGTCCTTTATTTCATTGATTATTATATACGGCATAAAGCAATGATTACGCTCATCTTTAAAAATAAAAGATTATTTACAGCTATATCGGGAATGCGCTTACGAGGTTGTATAAACGCGCATGCTTTGTTGCGCCGGTCCTGTATACTGGCGTATTAAAATAAATACATAGAGCATTTCACTACTATACTAAAGACTATAAATTCTCACTCAAATGTAAACAGTTCAGCATCCTAATTACTCAAAAAGGTGAAAAATAGATTGCTAAACTTCGCAAAACGATAATCTTACTAATCATATAAAAGTAGGACAGGCGAGAAAATAGATACGTTGTCTAGTATTAACGACGAGAATGCCGATCCAAAAGCAGCGTCTAGACCCAGTGACAATCACTTGGACCTGTACAGAAGAGGAAAAGTAGCGCACAGAGCAGTCAACCACCGGAATGACACCTGCTATCTCCACCAGAAAAGTATGAAGCTCACAGTACCACGCCTTCAATTAATCATTTTCAAGAGTTTAACCCCATACTTGCCTGAAGTGTTCTTACTGTGACAGCACCACCACGAGACAAAAATATTAAAAACTGAAGCAGACAGCGAGTATTGAAGACACTTGTGCAGGATACCTGCAGCATGGAACATCGTCCTCTGTGACGAAGAGAAAAAGAATTAAAAAATGGAAGCCAAAAACAACCTTGTTGGAAAACAACACCCACAACAGGATCCTAAAAGTGTTGCTGACTGCGGTGAGTAGTTGTAGACACCTACGAGAAGCCTCAAGGTACACTGACCAGAGCACGCAATATTTTTACGACTTATTCAGCTCACTACACAATTTTAAGAAAGGAAGAAATAAGCCATTAAAAAATACGGAAGTAAGCTACCTCTCAGGATACTAAAGTAAAAAACCTAGTATCAATAGCTCAGTCTAGACTGTTTTACTCGGGTGGTCATGCCGGTATACATTTTTTTTGTATAGTCATCGTGCATAGAGTGCGAATTCCCGATGAAACATTTAGTGTAAGAAACTGGCGTGCAAACTTATACTCAAAATAGAAGTTCTCTCAAAATAGCATACATTATAATATATAAAAATTTAAGAAAACCTAATATTTTATAGCAGATTGAGGTTAAAACTTTACTTTCAATTTCTCATTGTTCCTGATCAAGAACAATAAAGCTATTCAATGTTCGTCAAGCTCTATTTCGAGATGCTAGTTGCAATGATATTTTTAAAAAAAAAGCTGAATTAAAAATTGTGCCCCCTGTTTTTGTCGGTTGGTACAATTAAATTTAGAAATACGTAAATTTAATGAATCCCCTTTACACCTTGCATTTCACGAGCGTATTGCACACCCCAATATCATAGTTGTGTGAACATGACCATCACGTCCATTTCCAACGGTCAAGTGTTTGCACAAATAACGTCGTTGAGTAGAAATGTAGTACATATACTTTATACGTTATATGCAACACCATTACATTCATTCACACGTATGGTTAATATTTTTTCAAATGTAGTCACCGTACTCCACACAAGCTTGTTATTCGTGCACGCATTCAGAATCACCCAAGACTACGATGCAATTATGCTCTGCACGAGCTTTTTTCTCAGCACTGACTTTACCTTTCATCCAAATCGGCTACAAATTTGCGGACTGTCGTGGCTCGGTCCACTTGTACGAGCCATAGTATTTGAAGTTGTTTTCTGCGAGCATTTGGTCTGCTTCTCGGGGTCCGCGAGAACCATACTTGTAAGAGATGGGTTTCACTCCACCCTCCTCGATCTTGTGAAGCAGAGGAGTGAATATTCGCCATGCTTCCGCAAGCTCATCGCTCCTGCAAATAAACAGAATATTTATATGTACTTTGTTATCACAGCGCTGAAAATTAATTCAAGTGCTCTCTACAGTATTACCGTGCAATGCAGATGACCAAGAGTTGTCGTTGATTAAAGTCCCTTCACAGCTCACGCTCTACAGTAAGATTGGTCTCGCTACAGGAGCTCATGGTAAACCTACAAGAGAATTATTGACGCTATCGCTACAAGTTCTTACAAAAGATGAACAAACGTAAGACAATGCACTAGAAACACCGCCGTTCTCAAACAATTGAGTGTCAAAGAGAGTACCAAACCGTCGCAGATTCACTCCGAAAGTCAGATATTTCCTGCTGGCAAATATAACCCAAATGTTTTGTCTTAAAGATTTACTTTACAAAAAATGATTCACTTCCTTTTTTTCGCATATATTTCGGTAGTTTTAGATGCTAATGCCTTTTAGTCCGCAGGTGGTCTACAAAAGTTGAAGTACTTCGTAAATTCTCGGCAAGCTAACCGATTTCCTTTGTCAGAACATAAAGGCCACAATTTATTAAGAATAAATAACAGCAACTACCGATCACCGTAAGATCAAATTTCGGACCTTCCACACGCGGTTATCAAAAAATAAAGTACAAAAAAATTTCGTCATCAGATGGAACTTAACACTGTGCAGGCTTGTATGTCAGTAACGAACCTTGAGTGGATCCGGATAGGTAAACATAGTTCACTTTCATATCTAAATTGCGAGAAACGTGAAAATGACAAAAAATATCCCTTTGTATTTTTTCCATAAATTGAAAAATTTGGAACCAATTTTTATGGTAGATTGAAAAAACAATTTTATGAAAAATTGCGCAAAAACGGGCGTTTTTCGTGATTACACACGAATGTATGCATACAGACGGAGTTCCGTGCAGCTTTTAATTTTTGTAAAAAAACAAGGCTATACCCTTACGTTTTTATCGAGAATTCTCGAAAGAAAGATTCCCTTTTATTTGCACAGAGAGATCAGAAGTCCATTAGGAAACACGTTGGATCATAGATTTCCGTTTAAAACAATCAGAAATGTAATATTTATAAGTTTGCTACACTGTACTTTTTACCAACCAAAGTTGAGATTCGCTAGCAAACGATCAAACAGTTGTGCAAAACCTGATGCGCTTTTCGTGATTTACGTACGAATATATACATACAAACTGAGTTTCGTGCAATTTTTAACTTTTATGAAAAAAAAACATAAGGCTATACCCTTACGTTTTTATTAAGAATTCTTGAAAGAAAACTTTCCTTTTCTTTGCACAGAGAGTGATCAGAAGTGCATTAGGAAACACGTTAGATCATGGATTTTCGTTTAAATCAATCAGAAATACACCATTTTTAAGTTTAGCATACCGTACTTTTTACCAACCAAAGTTTGAGATTCACTAGCACAAATTCAAAGATAGTTGTGCAAAAACCGATGCATTTTTCGTGATTTACGAACGAATATATGCGTACAAACAGTTTTGTTCAATTTTAATCTTTTATGTAAAAAATGTAAGGCTATATATACCCTTACGTTTTTTCGATAATTTATAAAAAATTATAGTTTTATTTGCACGGAAAGTGATCAGAAGTGCATTAGGAAATACGTTAGATCATAGATCTCCTTTTAAAACAATCAGAAATGCATTCTTTTTCAGTTTACCGCACTGTACTTTTTACCAACCAAAGTTTGAGGTTCGCTAGCAAAAAATCAAAATCAGTTGTGCAACAATCGATTAGTTTTTCTTGATTTACGCACGAATAGATGCATACAGCCGTATTTTCAGTTTCTTGCATTTTCGAATTTCAGTAAAAAAATGTTGGAGATATTTTTCTCAGAAAACAAGAGTTTTCGAAAATGACAAAAAATCATTGTCTTAATTGGCCCACAATTCATCAGAAGTGCATTAGGAAACACATTTGAGAAAGATTTCAGTTTAACACTTGACGTTTGTTGCGATTGCCTGATTGGTGTAAAACTTCACTTTGTACGCATCGTCACTAGAAGGATCTGAAAAAATTACAGAACCTAACCTAAGTGACCCACCGGTGGGTCGCATCGCAACAAACGTGTCGAGACCTAAAAATGGAGATTCCACTAAACAAGCGCGTTCAGGGAGACGAAACCCTTCCGAGATTAAGTGTGTCAACCAGGTAAATAGATTATATTGATACGGTAAGAAGGTGCATTGACGGCCGAAGAAGAAATTCTTTACACCGTTCAATCGTTTCGTATGGAAACACTCCGGAAAAAGCTGACTGGACGCGCATAGAAAAAACAACACAATCTCACCTGACGAAGTGCATCTGTGAGCCACAGAAGACATCGAGGATGAGGCGTTCGTATGCGTCGGGAAGCTTAGCGTTGCTGTAGCGACTGTTGTACGTGAGATCCAACTCCGTCTCCTCTATGCCGAACGACATGCCAGGAGTCTTGTTGTTTACCTGAGTGCGCGGTTTCCGTTAATTGGAGAGATCGTACAGCGGTACCTAATCACGTTATGTTCATGAAATCCATTGTTAACAATGTGAAGTGCTTGATTTAATAGAATCATAGAGATGTATGGTAACTTAGAATAGTGTATTTGGAAAAGTGCGGTTTCTTGGGTTTCATTCATGGCGAAAACATTTGTTTTGCAACAATCGAAAATTGAGCGCGTGATGCAAATTTCAAAAGCATGATGTTCGTTCCTTTTAAATAATTTCTCCTAAATTAATGGTAAATAATGAGATAACTAAGATGTGTCTTGATATTTTCTAAACCTTTTTAGAAAAAAATATTCAAAATTTATCCTTCAGATTAACAGAAAAATCAGCGTGATAAACAGCGGGACAGTGGGAATTGAACACGTACAACCAAACAATTTAACTCGCCTTAATAACAAAAAAATGAGTGGTTAACCGTCTAGGTGATGAATGGCAGCATGAGTATCTATGACTACAAGCAAGAGAAGGTGTAATAAAACATCCCAATGATCGATACAGACACAGGCAAGGTTGTGTGATACTTGCAGAGGTATTCCAGTCGATAATATTGATGTTTGTGAAGCCACTAAAGTATGCTGCATTGATTGCTTGTGCCGGTCGCCACTCAGAGGCAATCATTTACAGGAACAATGCCCCACTGGTAAAGAGTCGTAGCATTCTTTTTTTAAGTGTTTCGTAGCAAGATAATCAAGAAGTTTTTATCTAATAAAAAACCGAGCAGATTCACTTCCTTTGAGTCACGGACAGACAACTAAGCCTCGTTTCATAAAAACTGGCTTGGCTTGAAACGAAATATCAGATATAAGTGAAATAAATGATATCTTACAACTACTAACAAAGAAACAATCTCGTCTAACTAGATGAAGATTAGTGAAAATAATCCCAAAGCACCTAGTCTCACTACACAATAACCAGCTTACTCCTATGTGGCTTTTCCTTTCAATAGACAGCCTCTCTTTACTGTGTGCTATGACTAACTTTACAATAGAGAGCATTACTTAACTGCATGTTTAGAGAACTAGCTTTACAATAAAGAGCCCTACTTTACTATGGTATATGTTATAAGGACTAACTTTACAATAGACAGCCTCACTTTACTATATGTCAACACGTTGACTCCGAAGTGGTACGTATGTGGACCACTTAGGTTAGGTTCTGTAATTTTTTCAGATCCTTCTAGTGACTATGCGTACAAAGTGAAGTTTTACACCAATCAGGCAATCGGAGGCAACGTGTTAAAAGGACTAACTTTACAGAATACAGTCTCACTATACTATATATCCAAAAAACTAACTTCACACTAAAGATCCTGACTTCAGAATAAGGTACTGTCACCTTGCAATAGATGGCCTCGCCAGGTTGGACGCGCACCACCAGCTCGTTGCGCTTGGACTGTCCCTTGAAGATGTCCCCCGACACGTCCCTGTACTGTACACGCACCTCAGCCTTGCGCTCGTTCAGCGCCTTACCTGTACAGCAAGAAGCCATCAGCTTACCTCACATCCACTTGAACCTAATTTATTAACTCCATGTCATTAGAAATGACAATGGGAATAGGGAATAGAAATAACTAGAGAACAGGGAATAGAAATAACTAGAGAACAGGGAATAGAAATAACTAGAGAACAGGGAATAGAAAAAACTAGGGAACTAGGAATAGAAATAACTAGGGAACAAGGAATAGAAATAACTAGGAAACAGGTAATAGAAATAACTAGGAAACAGGTAATAGAAATAACTAGGGAACAGGTAATAGAAATAACTAGGGAACAGGTAATAGAAATAACTAGGGAATAGAAATGATTAGGGAATAGAAATAATTAGGTAACAGAAATGACTAGGGAATAGAAACAACTACTAAATGTAAATGACTGGGGAGTGAAAACCGCTCGCAAATCTGGTCTACGGCACGTGGCGAACGAAACAAAGAGCTTGATATTTTTCTTCAAGAAGCTGCACTACTCGTTTGCGAGCCCAAAAGTTTTGTCACAAATGTGAGTACAAGCTCAACAATTGTACGCATGTGAGCGTAAATTAATGTCAATTGATCTAAAATATTCTGGTACATGTTGTGCTCATAATTGTTAACGAAGGACAAACAGTTTCGATGAACATTCATATCCATGAAGGTAAAACATTTACGCACGAGATCGTGAGCCCTCCTTTGATATCCTATTCATGGCTACTCACACATTGTATTAAACTCAAAATTAAATATATCGTATATCATAACTAAACAGCTTTTTCGTACTCAACGCAGCGGTAAAAAATTACAGAAAATAACGTAACATTGCTGTAGCAAACACGTCTGAGAAAGATATATTAGTTTTTTTAAATTAACACGTCTCGTCCACATCTGAAAGGATTCCTAATGACAGAATTTTAGACAAACGTAAAATGCACAGAGTTGTTCACAAACCGTTGAGTGCATCGAATAAGATTAACAAATAACCTTAACATTCCTCTCCCCCCCTAAGCCGATGTTATATTTTTACCACGAGGGATTTTTCAGTTTTGCCGCTCCCAAAATTTCACTAAAGCACAGTGTAACACTTACTGACTTCCAATACACGGCTTTTATGGAGCTATCGTTCTGTCGGGATGAGGTATCGAACCCTGCACTCAACCCAGTCGACTTATTAGTCGCATACTACGTAAGCTCTCAGTAACACAAGCGGGAATCAGGTTTTAATCATGGGCGATAGTGTAATGGCTGTCACTTTCATATTCTGCATCATAGATCAACTTGTGGCAATTGAAATACGAAATACTGTGCATGATAAAAGAGTTGACTGGAGAACTATTTCAATAGTCCATGCTGTACCATTATCATATTCTTCCATCACACCACAATAACAAAGTACACGACTCAGTTTACGCAAGTGAAACTATAGGTGAAACAAGAGGAAAACTATGCATGATTGAAGTACAAAGAAGAAAATTAGTTCAATACTTCATTGTCTACCGATATACTCCCTCCACAATAAAAAATCCCGCAGCTCATTTCCAGCACTGCGTTCGTACGAAGTTCCAGTTCTGGTTTCTGGACACATGGTCTGGAAGCAAGGCTTTCCTCTGGTACATGCTCAAGTTGTTGCGCTCGTTTCACAATAAATGAAACCTTGTATTTTTGCGGGCCCTGTAATTGCCCCTCGTCACGCAAGCGTCAGGCACCATAGTGAAAATAAGGTCTTTAATTTTGAACACGTTTTCTTGTTTACGAAAGCGAGGCTATGGAAAATGTTTCTTAAAACAATTGCTGGGCTTACTCATACGAACTATGGAATATTTAGACTGAAAAAGAAACTAATCCATAAAAGTTTAAAGTATTAGTACTTAGTGTTTTTCTTAAACTATTTATAATTAAAAGTAACTGTTTCTGTAATTAGTGGAATTTTGTTTATGTATGTTCTGTAAAATTTACAATAAGAATCGATCACCATATTACGTCAATACAGAACTGATAATTTCAAGAAAAATTTAAAACACTTCTTAATTTTTCGTTCAAAAAAGGAACATCCGTTCTCCAGCATAGCACAAATGCCGAGTATAAAAATTACAGTTACGGACGCATAATAAAGAACCTAACTTCAGCAAGATATTCCAATCACAACAGCCCTAAAAAAATGTATCATAGCTAATTTACTTGTTTTCCGTACATCTTTTATCCGCTTTCTCCTGTCAAATTTACGATGAAACTCTACGGCTGCTCTATTTTCAACAGCAAAAAAAAACTGAACAATTGAAACGCCATACATGTTATATTTAAAATGCAAAGAAACTTACGGCTAAGCACAACCATACAATTTTTTGCAGGATATTTAAGCGTTATAAATTTCCGTCATACATTGCTATTTGGAAATAAATTCAAGTTTTCGCGTAATGAAGGCGATTATTTTAATAGTGTGTCCGCGTTTCAGCATTCACCTGAAAGTCACTGCAACAAAATTTTAGCCAAGACTCGCGAAACTGTCATCCAAGATACGCTAGGACAATGTCCTTTAGTTCGTCTGAATCAAAGTTCAGAGCAATACACCACGAAAAGAGCGAGATATTTCATACAGTGTGTCGTAGCTTTGACTAAACTAACAGAGAAAAGAATCAAGACTAGCTAAAACAGCGAGATTGTAGCCTAAAGCCAATTTCAAATGATGAAATCACAGTTAACTTAGTAAACACGCAATCACAATGAAATAATAGAGCTAGAATAGACTGCAAAACACTCGCTCGATTTATGTCATGTGCTCTACGAACAGACAACACGTGTAACCAATCGATGGTCACGAGGTGTTCGACGAAACGTGGCTAACGGACGCAATCTGCTCTCGAACACCCAACAGTCACCCCCACAAGGCACTGATAAAAAGAGATGACTTCAGGACAAAAGTTTGTTCAGGCTCGAGACAGCTGAACACCTGCTTTCGAACACAAGGCACTCGCCCTCACAATGCACTGATAAAAAGAGATGATTTCAAAACAGCATTGTCTGCTGAAACTACACATATCCAAACACTTTTCGAACAAGACACTGACCGTAAGACACAAAGAGATGATTTGATGACAGCATTGTCTGCTGAAACTACACAAATTCAAACACTTTCCGAACAAGATACTCACCGTAAGACACAGATAAAAAGAGACGATTTTAGGACAGCATTGTTTGCTGGAGCACGAGAAAGCGAGACAAACAAGAGCAAGGTTGACACGGCACAGCGAGAGTTGTGTCTGGAACGCAGCCTCAGACACGCCGATGGTCTCGGGATTTCGGCCTTGAAGCTCACGAGCAAGGAAAGCGTTCACTAGACCCATGATTCCTAGCAAGGAAACCTACGACGGTGATGGAAATTCAAAAGGGAAAATCATTTCCAAGAAATTTTGTACACCATTGTTTATACTGAATGCGAAGGAGATTGCGGAATCCAATCTAAAGGACGGACAGGACAGGTAAAAATTATTTTAATAAGTTATATTCAACGCATTATTTAAAGAAGAATCATTTCAATAAGTTATCACTTAATGCAGAATCATATTAATGTGTTATATTCGTGAAGTTGCACTTGAAGTCTGGACCCTGTAATGGCTAAGCATGTACTGATTGGACCGAGCATTGCTAGCGAACCCAGTTCTCATTGGTCCCAAGTACCTAAAGAGGGAGGGGCGCTAACTCTACTTTTATCTAACACAACAAAACTGAAATTAGAAGCATCTAGTGATCAGATACTTTGTTACCAATATGTCTATATGAAGGAACACTGTTTCACTACCAGCATATGAAGGAACACGGTCTCGCTACCAGCATATGAAGGAACACAGTTTCACTACCAGCATATGAAGGAACACAGTCTCACTACCAGCATATGAAAGAACACGGTCTTCACTGCACAGACTGACAAGATAATCACTTCCCACAAAATGGTCAACAATAGAGCGCAATACTCGTCTTCAAGTCTTTGTCTCCCAACGGCAGCAAGAGTTGCCGTCGGTAGACAAAGAGTTATATCACATTGCATGTTCTCTCAAGTTCACTTTACCCACACCTATACTATAAAAATTGAGAGTATTCTAGGGAAATGGCATGGAGGATGCAAGAAAAATATTGAGATACGATATAAAACTTTACACGGGAATGTACATATAAAAAAGAGTATTCCACATGTATTGCTGTTATTCTAACGCATAGAAAATATTTCTATAACGTAAAGTGCTACGCATTTCGACCTTAGGAAGCAAATTTTTATAAAAGTAATACAAGACTCAGTGCGATATGTTTCAATACAGTAAGTGCACACGACTCAAAGGATTAAATTTATTTGAAATCAAACTTTTGCAACCTAGTAAAGACTAAACTGTATAATCAGCTACACTCTGATGCTTTTTCATTTTAGAAAAGCGATAGATTTTTTTACAGTAATGTCATTTTTACTGCACACGCACATCAAGAACTAGCGGCTGAGAGCTATTGCATCACATAAGCAAGACGTACCTACATGCATACTGTGAATACATACCTAGATAAATTTATAAATAAATACACACATGCAAACAAGCCCAAGTATTCATGGTTGGACTGACGGTTCATTGCACACGCTTGCAGGATGTAGCGTCCGTAAAATCATTTTTGATGAAAGTGCAATCAAACATTGAAGTTAGAGAATGATGAGGGGAAAATGAACAAAGAGCGACGTTAATCGACCGCCCATTTTGTTATTTAAAAATCAATTTCTGTTAACTATTATCAAAAAGCTTTCCAACATGAGCTCAAGTATAATGAAATTCTTCGAAGTCAGAATCTTTTTCATAGAACTTATACTTACAGAACTTCATTGAAGGCCCTGAAAAAATATTTTGCTTGCTTGTATGAACTCTACAAAAATTCAAACAAAGAAAATATCAGAGGTCTTGAAAAATGAAACGAAATGGGATTGCACAATATTTCTCAATATTAGAAGCAAGAAATCAGGGCTTTTCAGCCTTTGCAACTTTAGTATAAACAAACGAAAACTTGAATACTAATAGACACCTATATCGATGGAATGGTGCTGAATCAAAGCAAGCAACAGTAAGCAAAATGTCAACATCTGATACCGCACCAAACTCTTTATGGCAACTTCATTCTGGATAATTACGCAGGAATTCACCGATATTACTAGAGCTAACAATATACTTCGACCGCATAGTGTCACAGGTCTTCGAACAGACCTATTGCAGAAATATTTATTGCTTGGAGGACATCAAGGTGCTTGAAAGGCGCACAATGCACCAATTAAGAGCCCCATTGTAGGCGACCTCTCTCATGGTTCTTATAAAGAACTAAATCGATGAAGCCTGAAGCGCAAAGCTTATTTCTTCACACAAAGCCACGAGCGGACGACCGATTACGTGAATTTGGAGAGCTTGAAGACTGCGATGGAAGGCAAGGGCCTTCTTAACACAGCCAACAATGACTCCATTTGTTCCTTCACACAGAACTTTCCTGTGCCCCATTGATAATTCGCAAGAAGCACAAAAGAAATTGTTCCCCGCGCAATTCACGAGAAAATCATGACTTGGCTGTTACCGTGAAGCAATCGCCATTGAAAGGCTTTGTTGCGCAGGGCCGCCAATGACTGTTCATTTTTTAGGTAGTGCGTTAATCGAAGAAAGAATTATTGATCTTTTATGCAATTGAATCATTTCTGCGACATCTTAATACTTCAATTTAGAGCAATAGCCTTACAAAACCAATTATTCATTTATTTCAGTTGTAGTTTTCATATAAATCTTGAAAGACAATTTTCCAATTTCTCCGTGACCGACACGCCGTCACAAATGTGTGAAAGTTGTCTCCACATTGCAGTTATTGATGTGATATTTTTAGAATCAATCGATTTGAGACTTGCCAGTTTTTGTACACAGTTTTTCGTTGCTAGGTGAAAGTAAATACCATCATAGAAGTGGTGTACGAACTCGCTATAATTAAAAACGAAATGCACTACATCAATTTTTAAAGGTGCCTCATTTCACAACCTTTGTTGTGCTTTAATAGCACTAATTTAATGGATTTTTTTTACAAAAACGTCCTTCGGGCTCCATAAGAATAAAAAAAACTAACGTCGAGGGATGTTCATTCTATGGAAACATTATTAAATAAAGCTCTGATGTGAAAATTGTTCCAAACTCCAGCAGTGTAGTAATTTCGAGGAGGCAATAGCGCGTACAGCGAACGCACATCAGGACTGATTTATGTACGAAAAATAATTCACAGGATACATGACCAGCAGCAGAGGACTTTATTGTGAGACTTGAAAAGCAGTTTCCTAATTCAGCTGTTACATTACATGCAGTTATGATGCTATACAGTCAAGCAAAACTAAACCTCTGGCATCAATTCGGAAGGTTTCCTAACAACTGAACGTCCTCGTATTATGTCATTAAAAAAAACTTTCTCCGATTAGAAAAAAATTATCATGATGAAACCAAGTTGTTAGCACGCTGGAACGGCAGCGACAAGTTCAAGGGCTGAAGTGCAATAAAAAAACACGGACGCCGGAAATGTTTTCTCATGGAGAAATCCGCAGCTCCAGCAGGTGCACCGCGGCCATCAGTAATGCAGGGCTGATGCAGCTCTCACGGACACGAAATGTGTTCGCTGAAAGCAGCCTTCACCAAGTTAAACATACCAGGACTCAGTGCTTAGAATTATGAGAAACTTACTTAGTTCTCTTCGAACGTCAGGTGGTCTAAAGGGCAGCAAAGAATGAGAAAGCGTACTGCAAAATATTCGTAACATTTTATGAGTGATTCGATCATTATGAATAATTTCACTGTTATGAATCGTTCAACTTTCATGAATAATTTTTCTAGTAACGTTTGTTTGGGAGTAAAATAAGAAGTAACTATGGCCTAATGATAATTAAAAATGTATTTCCGTGTAATACTGAAACAACGTCCAAAGCAATTCCATCAAAATTCAAAGAAATACGCACTAAATGTATCGCAAAATTCTGCGATAAGTTCGTATAAATGAAAATTTTAATCCTGATGGATTATAGTATTAATACGGCACTCATTTTTTCTTTGAACACTGCACAAATCGAGAACTTTTGGTAGAATAATTATTGTGAAATCTCGTATGCAAACTGTTTCAAAGATATACGGTGCCAAAAAATGAAGAAAGAAAACATTCACAAAAAATAATACCTTCGCTAAAAACAGAAGTACCAGAGAGCAGATAATATAGAAATTCTCCATTAAAAGTTCTACACATGCCCAAGTTAATGGAGTTACAAAGAATTAAAAAGAACGTTAGATACCCGCAAATAATAGATAGCGAGTCAGAAAAATATAGATATAAAAACCCAAAAATATAACTGCTGTAAACTAAATTCCGGGCTGAACCCAGAGCAATATAAACATTTACGATGACGAGTCTTGTGTGTTTCTTGTTCGCAAAGCTACACGCAGGCCGAACATTTACTGCAAACTAAGTTCTGAACTAAAGTCAAAAAACATTTACAATGAGAAGTCTTAAATGTTTCTCGTTTGCGCAGCTACACACACGCCGAATATCTCTACTGCAAATTAAGTTCTGAACTAAAGTCAAAAGAATAAAGATCTCAACAATGAAAAGTCTTGAGTGTGTTTCTCATTTGTAAAGCTACACGCAGGTCCAACATTTACTGCAAACCAAGTTCTGAACTCAAGTCAAAATAATAAACATTAACAAGAAGAAGCCTTCAGTGTTTTTCTTGGTTGCAGGCCGAGCTGGGAACCCTGACGAAGGCGCCGTGGAAGCCAGAGGTTGCGACACACAGGGACGCTAGCTCGAAGCAGCGCCTCGAGCATGCAAGCCGGAACTGCAGTGCCTTGCAGTGCCAGGCGCGTGAGTGACAGTCGTCACGCTATTAAATTGTTATGTCTGTAGGCGTCTCCGCAGAGTCGCACTCCAACTTTATGTAGTCGACAATGCAGTTGTTGAAAACAATAAGGTCTACCTTCGCATGAACAATTATGATGAAATATTGACGAAAGATAAAGTTTGTAAAATGGTAAGGGTTATGAATTGTAACAAACGGTAACATTGAACTTATTTCGAACATTAAAGAACAATTTTTTTATGAAAAGTGCTCAAAGTTATTTGAAAAATTACAACGAAGTTGTTATTAACAGAAGAATTAAACAAATATCTTTTTGTAACCGAAAAAATACAAAGCGATCCACTGGAGTCGCCACTGGTATCTATAGGTAAAATTTTGTTCAACGCTTCAATATTACGTATCAAAATTCAAGTACCATAATGCGGATTCTCCATACAAATTTGTAAGTATTAAAACGATAAATAACACCAAAATTAAATTTCTCTGGCACTCTCAGTAATCTCGGTGTCGCCCAAATAGATGATATCCCTTTCATTTCAAAGTTAAGCTAAATGGCTAGCAAACATCAAGTTTTAATTCCATTCTTAAAGTTACGACAAATAGCTCTGCTATTTCAGCTGCAGTATTCCATATTCAACATCGAACGTCCTCATGCAGGTATTAATGCAAAACATTGCTAGCATTTAACGCTTTAAATAATAGAAACATTACAGTATTAGAAAAACAGGTTAGGATTTCTGGTACATCAACAGTTTCTGCATAATAAAGGCAAGCTTCAGAATACTGAAAGTATCATTTTCTACCACAGCTACATGATCAACAAAAAGTACCGTCCCCTGCCACGACTACATGGTATATGAGAAAGGACAACATATTGTTGTCTAGATGGTAGATTAGGAAGCACAATAACTCATCCAAGACTCGGAACACAGCCGCTGGCCTACATTGCTTCCCTCGCACAATCGAGCGCTGACCGCGAGCATTACGCATGTAGAGCAGCCTTCCATTATGCGTTCGTAGGTGCATTGCGACAGCTGAGTAGTTTATGAAGCTAACGAAAGCCGCCGAGAAAACCTTGAACTCGTTTCTACAGGCAGTACCGAGCAGGACTGCACCCACAGACAAGGGACGGGCGGGACCAGGAACACGTCATGCGAAGAGTTTCAACTTTTTTCCATCAATCCCTGACCACGAAGCAGAAGACGCTAATATACTCGATGCATTTTTACCAAACTTTGAATAACCCGTTCTGTGTATGGTAAAATAATATAGATTCAACTGGATATAATGTTTTGGAAGGAATTTGTTAAAATAGAAGTAAGAGACGGTAAAATAAATATTTGTTCAATCTTTCCCCTTCCAACAGGAATTGTACAGAGGCATCGAAACCTGCAGCACTAAAATGTAGAGCACGCCACACATACATACGTTTGTGTGAATTCCAAAAGAAATACTCTTTCATGCGTTAAATATACATCAAATCACACACAAGCGAATGCTCATAGAATTCTTCACAACGAAATGCTTGTGAAGAACAAGTTTTTCAGATCTCCATTAATTGAGAAAAGACGCGCAAATTTTCTTGATCAATGCTTCCAGGTTCTAGAACAAACTAAAAAAAAAACATTACACCTTTTGCAATAAATCTCTCCCTCAGCGCTGTTCAACACAAAAATGCCTGACCAAAAGGAGCAACACGTCATACTTATCAACAGGTACTGATATTTGTTTTTACCTATTGAATGTTCCAGGTTCGTCAAATCCCACAGCATAAGCCAAGTAATTTTACTATTCTTATATGTAATAAACTGGAGAAAAAGGGCCTAAATTTATTTTTCAACCACGTTAAATTTTGGTAATTAAAAGGCAGAATAAGACCTTAAGCGAAAATGCGCTGAGAAAACACGCTGGTTGTAATGCACGTGTGACGAACACACGCGATGAGCCAAACTGGCTAGAGAAAAATAATGTCGTTCAGAATTACATCAAGAACCTAATTTGGATATCCGATCATTAAGGCAGGAAGTTATATGGGGTAGAGATGACATAGGATGTGTCGTAATCACAAGGAGATTTGTTCCGGTATGAAGGCCACTGCATTGTTTGAAACCATAGGTACACCGAACACTAACGAACAAATTGCATGCTTTGGAAGCGCCATGAAATATCTCAGAATTTAGTCAGCTCAAAAAAAGTAACATATTGCATTTAAATTGATATACCACTTGTAGACCTCGACAAAAACTGGATCCAGCGTCTGCTTTTTGTCTCACCGGCGGCGCACGCACGCGCAGTCGCTACAATGCCGTGTGCATTATCTCTTTAAGCAGTTAATGCACCAAATTGGATTACTGACGTCCTTGCAAGCCAACCATTCCGTAAGTGCAGTGTACAGTTCATCAAGTGCAGCGTACAGTTCATCATGCACACCGTACAGTTCATCATGCACACCGTACAGTTCATCATGCACACCGTACAGTTCATCATGCACACCGTACAGTTCATCATGCACACCGTACAGTTCATCATGCACACCGTACAGTTCATCATGCACACCGTACAGTTCACCAAGTACACCGTACAGTTCACCAAACATTGAACAGTGAGCGATATTCTTCAGCGATTTAAGAAATACTCGCTCGTTTTGAGTAATAGACTTGTTATCTAGCATCTAGCAACATTTAACAAAGCTAATTTTTTCACATACTAATGGTCAGGCAAATAACTCAATAGGGAATTCCAGGGGCTCGGCTGACAAAAAAAAATATAATTCGATCCTTAAAAGTCATGAGGAATTGACTGCGACCTGGGATTTCCCACGTAAATAAAATCAGCCTAGAGGCTGAGAACACTCGGAAAAAAATCCAACGATTTAATGTTAATTTTTAGCTAAGCAATTACGTTCGTAAAAATAAGAAACTCATTGTTGGACTGCAGTTTTTTCATGTTTGTATTGTGCTCCAAAACTCGAGTTTAATTTCATAAACAATATAATACATTTTACTTATTTGACCAATTATCATTCAGGCAGAATTCCCTTTTTGTTGCGTCATGTAAAATATGAACGTTACTACAGAAAAATTTCACCTTTTTACGTATCTATGAACTTATCGGGCCTCATCACTTCAAATAAAAATACCTCATGGAATAAATTATTCTAGCAACCATCTACTATCTGACCACAAATGGGAAACAAAATCACACTCAACATCTTTAACAGATTACATCATACTAGACGATGCCTACTTCCAGTACCCGTTCTTTCGATGAGAAATGACCATCTTTTAAAAGAATTACCAGCAAATTGTACACACGACACTCTCTTATTCTCACAGCTCATGATGCAGAGGCTCTCATCAATATTGAAACGTTTTTGATGTTGATCACAGAGATAATGTTAGAGACAAAGTGCTGCAGAGGCTCTGGAGTTCTACTTGGGACACCCCATAACAGGAGTTATCGCTCCAGCATATGAGCACCGCTTCATCTTCTGCAGCTTATAGCTCCCCATAAATTAAAACTGATGAAGGCTTCGCTTTTCACTTTCCGCTTTGAAAGAAATAGAACGCAATGTGTTGCGTATTTTTCAGTGCTTAAGAAGTTAGGTTAGGTTTAGTTTGAATGGGCGCCTCGGTTTGTTTCTGTGGTCATGTTATATTTTAAGTTTGATTTTAGTGTCTGGCTGAAATTTAACTAGCACACGTGCTACAAAAACAGTCACTCACTAAGGGACACGTGCTCTAGCGTACGAATCTCGTTTCAAAATGTAAATAAGGCATAATATTCAAAAAGTAATGTATGAATTGGAATGGTTCAAGCACGTACAGTTACCAATGGACAAGCTGCAAATTATCTAGATCAACTGATGATTTTCTAGGTTAACAGCCGATTCGCTAGATCAACAGTAAATTTACTAGATCAATAGCGAGTCTCTAGATCAGTGAGCCCAAAAGTACGAGAAATAATTACGCTGCCTACTAGTCAAAAAATCTCAAATGTATTTTCTCATATCTGAGGCAATGCGGTTTGTTGTTCCTAACCGCTCTCTTCCCGCTTTAGTATGTAACTATAACTTTTATCAGTATATTTGTACATTATAAAATTATATTAGTAAATAGTCACCGTGTGCTTTGACAACTCTTTCCCTCGCATACATGAAAGGGGAAATCTGGATGGCTAAACCGAGAGCAGGGGAAATGACAAAGAAGATTGGGAATCACTACTTTAGATCAACTACTAATTCGCTAGATCAATTTTTAATCGTTAAATCAACGATGCACAAAATATTTTAAAGTAATTATTATTTATTCAAGATTACATTATAACAGTGATAATTAAACTGTTGTAAATATACAAGTAATATAAAACCGACGTCATTTTTTCTTTACCATTTTGTCCTTAATAAACAGACACTATACAGATACTTACAGCCTCATAACTGAACGCACATATAACATTAATTTTCTCTATAAACAATTACACAGAAGTGACCCAAAAAAAATTGCACTTATTTCTATAGCAAAAGTAATTTTTTACCTGAAAACATGACCTACTGACAGGAACCGGAAGAAGGCATTAAGTACAAACATCCAATACAAAAACCATGCTCAGTAAAAAAAAAAGAAGTCCTTCACATGGACAAGCACAATTCCCAAAATTCCTTCGTGTATTAGAAGCTTCATAAAACGCTGATGCCAAGCGTAGGCATCTCCATTTGAGGTACATATGTATATATAAAAAGCTACACGGGAGCAGCCAAAACGAAGGTACTCAAGCGGAAAGCCTCGAGCTCTGCGTATCCTGCAGCACAATCGGTCTTTCCTTGGCATCACATGGTGGCAACTCGAACTGTGATTTGGAACTGTGCTTGAACTGTGCTCGAACTCTGACGTGGAACTGTGCTCGAACTGTAACTTGAAACTGTGCTCGAACTGTAACTTGAAACTGTGCTCGAACTGTAACTTGGAACTATGTTAGAACTGTGTTCGAACTGTGGCCTCGACTTAGCTTCATACGGACACTCGAGTGTAATGTATCTTGTTGAACACAATTCACCAAAGAACGCAATTTGACAAACTAAAATAGTCTTTCAATAAAGCTTCGCAAGCCATTTGAGGAACTCTAAATGGCTCACCATTAAGTCACGTCTCACTCAATTCAGCAACACCGTTATGAAAAGGACTTACATGAACAGAATTATTACGAATAGAAAGTGAAGTAAAAACCAGAGACTTACCGCATCTGAGGATGAAAGGAACGCCTTCCCAGCGCTCGTTGTGGATGCGCAGCACTGCCATGGCGAACGTGGGAGTGTTCGAACCTGTATTCAAAAATCCATTTTCTCATGAGAGCTCATAATGAAAATTTTATTGCGAAGTATAGCGTGTGAATAGTTCTTCATATCGAAAATAATGAAAAATACCGAGCGTTAAGCTGACTGCTCGTCGTGACTAAAAAAATTAAGGTACGCATAGTAAACCGTAAATTATTTCGCTGACAGTACAAAATTGATAAGTTCGTTCGAGTGAATTATGGCACAATTACATATAAGTAAGATTCGAAATGAAAGGAGCCCTAATTTTCAGTGGAAAATAATATCAATTGTCATCAACGCTAATTTTGATGTGTACCTTACCTGAACATCAAACAAAATGAATTTTGGCATAAGAAATTGCAAGAAGTACCTATAAATACTTCATTAACTTGAATCAGGTAGTCCACACGTGTGTATTAGAGATCCGAGTCAACCCATTCAAGCAGAGTCAACACATTCAAGCAGATTCAACACTAATAGCTAAGATCAAAGCAAGTACCCAACAGCCTGTCCATTAATGTGTACATTTGAGGTGACACAGTACCCACCAGCCTGTCCATTAATGTGTACATTTGAGGTGACAGTACCCACCAGCCTGTCCATTAATGTGTACATTTGAGGTGACAGTACCCACCAGCCTGTCCATTAATGTGTACATTTGAGGTGACACAGTACCCACCAGCCTGTCCATTAATGTGTACATTTGAGGTGACACAGTACCCACCAGCCAGTCCATTAATGTGTACATTTGAGGTGACACAGTACCCACCAGCCAGTCCATTAATGTGTACATTTGAGGTGACACAGTACCCACCAGCCAGTCCATTAATGTGTACATTTGAGGTGACACAGTACTCACCAGAAGGCACGGTGGGGTCATCCAGGTACCCTAGAGCAGCATCAGTACCAGGCTCTGCATCATCGGCCGCTACGTACTGCCCCAGCACCACGTCTGATATCTCGATGCTCTGGATGCTCTTCAGTACTTTGACCTGGTAAATCAAGTACAAACTTATGCAAGTTGTCAAATACGTTCATTGCTTTGAAAAACATCAATATATGTTGGTTTGCAAGCCAGATTCTATTTGGTTTGATTAGCACATTCGCTAAAATTAGGACAGTACAAATCAACATGGAAAATTAATGGTACATAAATCTTCACCAATTTCTCAAAATACGTACTGACAATGATTGGTCCTTGTAGCTATAACCACTGCCAGCACATTTCCAATATACTGAACATCTGCGTTATGAACATTCATGCCTACCTCAAGAACAGACATCTTTCCTGCGCGTGAGAATCAAACAAATCAACAAGTATGTTTTAGATGTTGTTTAGTGTAGTTCTACGACTGGCGGGTACAAGGCGCAGACGAGTGATAATTATACGTAAAATATCGCTCATAATAACATCTCATACCATCAGTCATAACAACTCATCACTCATAATAACGTATCATAATTCATAACATAGCTCATATCATCACTCATAATAACATACAACACATTACAACACAGCCCTACAACACATTGTACCATATGTTAAGAGTTATAATAACATGCATGTTATTATAATAACTCATAGCATACAACACACTGAGTAATATATCACATTACTCAATAACATGCCTGCATCACTCATGACAACATGCCTCACAGTATCACTCATGACAACATGCCTCACAGTATCACTCATGACAACATGCCTCACAGTATCACTCATGACAACATGCCTCACAGTATCACTCATGACAACATGCCTCACAGTATCACTCATAACAACATGCCTCACAGTATCACTCATAACAACATGCCTC
>VCRD01002281.1:77741-87842 GCA_006783055.1 Trinorchestia longiramus | reverse complement strand
CTCACCTCATGAGTGAAGAGGATGGTGTCACCGCGTCTGTGGCTGTAGATGCACACGTATGCCTCCTCGCTAGGGTCATGAGTCAGGAAGGGCTCGATGATGAAGGTCCTCAGCTTACCAACAGCCTTGCCGACCTGTTCAGTACACCGGTGTTACTAGTCACCCTGTGAGCAGGTGCAGCGCATTCAATCATGTCGTGACACTCGTCTTCCTAGATTGAATTAACATTGCAGCTGAATTAACATTGCAACTGAATTAACATTGCAACTGAATTAACATTGCAACTGAATTAACATTGCAACTGAATTAACATTGCAACTGAATTAACATTGCAACTGAATTAACATTGCAACTGAATGAACATTGCAACTGAATGAGCATTCCAATTGAATGAATATTGCAATTGAATTTCACGTTCGACATCACGGTGAAAATTTCTCGAAGAATTCGTCGTACATTATTGGATAAAAAATTACAAAGTTATCATTAACTGCAACGAAGGTTAATCGAATTAATATGCCCAAAAAACTCCCTAATAACGCACACAGCAGTAAATTCTGTTGATATAAACGCACCGTAAAATTCCACTAACATATTCCTTCGTCATAAATTCCCCACCCAGAAGTTTACCCGTAAGTCGCGTTAGATTTATATGAATATATATACAGAGAACGAGCTGGAGGACACGTTTCAAGGTCAATTAGAGCCAGAAAAAAAAGAAATTCTAAAATTAGCGCAAGAGGATATTCCCCGGGCATGTATCTACAGAGACTTTATTAGGAAGACCTAATATATAGGGTAAAATTGAAGAGCCGTCGCTACCAGCAAGACAGCATAGGTAGACCTGGGTCAGGCAGGCGATGCACAAGTGCATCTCTTGCACTCCACAAGCACGTGCCAGGGCTTACTAGTCCAGTAATACACTACTACCAGAAATGTAGTGTATATTTTAAGTCATTTTCTAAAAAGAATACATCTCGGAGCTTAAAATAAGGACGGAATATTCAATTAAAAACAAGGATTTTAGGAACACAAATTGGGACTCGTTAAATGATATCAGTCCTTGAAATAAGGTCAGCTACCACAGAAGCAAGTCGTGTACACGCATAACCAGAACTCCATTCAAGCAAAGATTGTGAGCAACAGGAAGGAAAATTTTGTGGAGATACAAACTTCTATCCAGACCAACCTTCAAATTAAAGAAGTTATTTGGTCGCTATGATTCTAAATTTATAAGAATTAAAAACTGGAAAAATATGTAAAACTTTAGGTATCATTGTTCTCATGGAGACCTTGTCTGATATTCACTATCAATATCGTAAAATCTTCACAAAGTTCAAGCACTTCTTTTGTTCATTTGAATTAAAAAATTCAGTTACATCGCGTACTGAAGTCGTGAAATTAAGTTAAAAATCTCAGTTAACTCACTGAAATTCGCGGAAAAAATTAAACGCCCTATAAGGTATGTCGTTAAGTGAATGAACATGTGAAATAGTTTAAGAAAATAAAAGAAGTAATGCAGATGTTATAACACCATTGCTTGAGGTACACGCTTACTTATAATACACAGAAACGCAATTATTTTGACTTCAGGGCAGCATTTAAGCGGTTTAGATTACAAAAAATGAGCACACAGTCAGGCTAAAAAGTCTTGATCTCCGCCGTGCAAAGGAAGCCTGAGATAAGGATGGTGTGAGAAGAGCACCCAGCTGAGATTATTTTTTCAGCTGATATGAAGAGATAATACGTCCATAAAGAGTGCAAGAGCGTGCGCTTGAGACGGAACGGAGTGAAGAATGTTCGTTGGACATCATTTTTTATAACGCAATCCATAACAATTTATAACTTATAATCCTTTGGTCTGGCACTTTATTCTCTTTGAAAAATATATGATGAGGGAACACGATTTGTACTATAAAATAACGGGGGTAAATCAGTGAGAACCAGTGTCTCTACAACTGCACACTAGCTGGACCACGTACTTGTACTGCTGCATTAAAGCCTTTAATAATCTTAGGACATCTCTTCTAGTAGCTAGGAGTAATCTGAGCGACTAATTTAAAGCAACATACTCGATCAGCACAGTTCCTCTTCCAGCCTTTACTAAGCTAAGAGCAAAGACGTTTTATTTCTCCTGTAAGAAGTGCCACGTTGCCTAGGAGACGACGATGAAAAATTTTCTTCATCGACTCCTCGGTGACTTCCCACAAGAAATACAAACTCTCCACTGGCAATTAAGTATCACACTTGCAAGCAATTTGAAGGCTTCTTCTTTTCCAGAAATAAAATTTGCTGTCTGCTGACCTTACCTCCATGGATTATGATGGTAAATGTGCTCAAATAGACATTTTCTAACAAGGTTTGAAAGATATTTTACAACGGAATGACAATCTTGAACTAATAGATGCTCTCGGACATATTTTAGAGGACTGCGCGCTAAGTTCATATTAAAGAGAACAAGTCCTGCGTGATGATTTTATAACTGAATTATCCCATCCATCACTAATTCTCAAAATTATCAACTTCTCGCTCTTTTCTGGAAACAAATTTTCGATATCACGTACAAAACATAATAAAACACAATGATACTTATATTTTGTAGACTGACGAAACTACTCCACATTTCTGAAGGATAACGCTTCATTTTCAGAGCATATTTTTCACTCTCAAGCTGAAGGATTGGAGCGCAGAAGCAGAGGCAAGACCAGAAGTAAAGCAGGTACAGGGGGCAGGCAGGATCGATGCAGCTACGCCCACTGCCGTACCCACCGCACCCACCCCAGACCCTCGAATCGATAACAAGCCAAACACTCTCTTCTTAAGTTCCTATTCCCTTGAGTTATGCTTGTAAAACACGGCCCACACGTGAAAATTCACACGTTTCTTCAGTGAGTTTTTTCAGTTTGATTTGCCAGTGGACGCGGGCTTTGCGAAGGAGTTTCCACATTGAAGGATGTGCCTTTGGTATCCACAATATATGTATACCCTACTGAATTTCCCTCTATCTAAATCCTTAAGAGCGTGACAGAGAAATGGACCAAGCAAGCAATCAACAAACTGTATTATCATATGGTGGAATTGTTAGTTTAGGGCAGTAGCCAGAGACAGAGTTGTGACGCGTGTTGTTCAGAGGGCACGTAAGGCAGGAGAATGTTCCAGAGTACACCAGCTCAACTGAAAGTGCCGAGCTCCAAATCAAGTTTCACATGTACGATGCACCAAATGAACACATGATAGTATCAAGTAACTTAAGAACAACTGATTTCTCAAGCACGAAATTCTTACAATAATTACCTAGTACCGTATAAAATTTCATGTTATTAGAATCCTTTTAAAAAGAGAAACTACTCGCTGGCAGAGCTATGCTGAGCTGAACACGTCTGCATAAATTCTAGCCGAAAATTACAAGCTAAGCCGTAAGAACTTTCGTCTGATTCCCACGAGTTGATAGACCTCGACTCCTTGGTAGCTAGGGAGACCGACACAAGCCCTCAGGACATTCTTTGCCAAAGGTCGGCAAATGGAGAAGGCGCCTTAGAGCAGCTTTCAAGGTCAATTAAAATCAGTACAAAACACGAACTCTAATAGTAATTCAGAATATTTAAAAAATGCGTCTACAGACTTCATCAAGAAAACCTAATTTGATAACAGAATTGAAGAGAATATTCATATGCCTTCGTAATATGCATTCTAAAGAGGATATCACAAAAGAATATGAGCATTCTAACGAGCAAACACATATATGAAAAATGCTTTTCATTCAGTATGTGTGTATGAAAGACATGCTAGTACACTATCACTGTAGCTGTGCAATTTATTAAAACATAATTTGGCAGGTATAACTAATTATTAATCTCTACTACTATTGCACAGCATCGAAACAAAGATTTCTTCATTACCAGTGTGACGCTTTAGCTTTCAGTTATATAATACGAACGACATATTCGAAGCACCACACTTAATACTAAGACCGCACTTACATTGAGAGAATAAAAACATTGTGGAAGAAACTGTTAAGTTTATATTAACCAGTTAACGCCGATTGTCCTCATTTGTGGACAGGCTATAAAGGCTAAATGAGCTTAACGCCAAAGATATTTCTCCACCGAACGAAACATTGCGTAAATTACCCCTTATACCTACACCTTTTTTATCCCCAACTTTAGAACGAAACATTCAGAATATAGGGCTAAAGCGAGTAATTTTTAATGGACTTGACCTACTCTATATAGTATGATGGGCGCTAATGGGTTTAATACTCTCATAAATATAGGATGCGGCTACATATCTTTCTTTTTTCAAAGCGCTTTGCTTTAAAAAAAAAAGAAGTTACGTTGCTGCCGCACCCTGTACGTGTTCTCTTCTTCTCCTGTCTTGGCCAAACCACGTCTCTCTGTTTGCGTTCTCAAATTTTAAGAGTTCTTCACCTGCGAGCAGTTTAGAACTCCATAGAAGAAAAAGTTAAAATTAGGCTGCAGTTTCTAAAAGCTTCTTTCTGGTCATGGAATGATTTATCTCCAATGAAAATAATGGATGATTTCCAGAACATACAGTGGCCATACATTAACTAGAAGTTCATCAGGCCTCTTATGCTCTGCCTCTCATCAAATGACAGGCCTAACATTACAAACTTCACATATGCTACACTGATACACCAATCATTGATACACGACATTGTTCTTCAGATTATAATCTGAAGAACAATGTCGTCCCCAAAAATTAGTTGAGTATACATGTAAAAATATAAACGGAGGCCGAAACTTCAAAGAACTAGGGAAGGAACATCTCAGTTAATACTAGTACAGTATGTTTTATTTTTACCCGCAATTTATTGCTGTCTTATGGAATCAGAGGCTAAATACGATCAGAACGCTCAGTAAAACTTGACAAATCGACTTCTCTGTCGAGAAAATATTTAAATATTTGCCTACAGTTACAGAAAAAATTCCCACGCAACACACATGTGCTACCAGACTGTTTGTCGGCAACAAACAAACAAAAGGGACCTGCGAAGAGATGGGTTGCGTGTACGTAAAGCTCCATTCATAATCTCAGAAGTGAGAACACGACCAGCATTTCATACTCGAGTTCATGTTTTTTTCTATTCACAATAATATTACATGAGTAAAATGGGCACAAAATTTAATTGGAAGATAATTAATCTGACTTCACTGAACATTAACGTTGTCATTCATTAACTTTTAGAACCGGACATAATCGTTTGATAATATTTAAACACGCCAGTTAGTGAAGCTACCATACAACCAAATGAATACTCGCGTAATAACAACAATTATAAAAATTAAACAAGATATCACTACGAAGTGACAGCGTGTCAATGGAGAAAAAGGCCGGCTGACGTCAACTGAGAGAACGGCGTTATCGGACAGCGGCAGTCAGAAGAGGTGTGAGCTGTGGTCAGGCTTATCAGTTGCAGTGTAGGTAAAGGCGGGATTCTTCTTTCATTAACACAAAGATCGACAACTTGCAGCTGCTATCTTAACCTCGAGTATAATTGAAATTGTTGAAAAAGCAAGGAAAGGTGAATCAGTTATTTTTTAATTTTCGAATACTTTTTCACAATTTATGGATTTTAATATTACACCATATAGCTCTTAAAACACAACAAAGATGATTATTTCTTTGGCTGGTACAAGAAGCTTCAGTTGTTAAGAACCATTCCAGTAATGATAATTTATGCGACATAGCACAAAATTTGCAGCATAAATGAAATTATGAACAAGGAAATGCTTGCACGATAAACTGGCCACTATTCTTAAGAGACCAAAAAAAGGTAAGTAGCCAAGTAAGTAACTCGTAGTAACTCAACAACTTCTGGAGTATTCTTCGTCAATTTTGCATTGAGTACTGAGAGGTTGTCACTTGTGCTTTCAGAGCTTGCAGCGAAAACAGAAACTATCAGAATTTATCATTCTCAAGAACAAAGTCCCCCAAATTGCTTTGAAGAACACAATTAACAGCGATCTACTTGAGGTGCGTTCGGCCAACATGATAAGGAAACGAGTCCCGCACTCTTATCTTCTTTTGGGAGCGCTGTCAACACTTCATGTGCAGCAGGCACAAGGTGGAGACTAGAACTCAAGCATGAATGCATCAATTAAGGTGCAGTCGCCTTTACAACCGGGCGTGCGTGACGACATGGTTTCTTTCATCCATGTGGGTATCTGCTGATACTAACGTCTGTAGCTACGAGTCCCCTGCTTGCTCACTGCATAATAGGATACAAACTTTCACGTGGCTAATACTCTAAGTGGAGCTGTACAACGACAATCAACCAGAATTAGTCAGGGACACGTGCGCACATCTCTGAAGACACGTGACAGGCTACTGATAAATCCCCAACTTACCCGAGTTACGTTTAGAGACAGCGTCTAAAATTTAAACACAGTTAACGGTAACACGTCAAATGAAACATTCTCCAAGGTGATCATTACGTTCCACAAAATATTCGAAAACGACCGCTGAAATTTTGACAAGTGATTACACACCAAAATCGTGTACAATCTAGTCGTTTTTTAAATAGACGAGTCCCATATCCTACGCAAAAAATTGTGAAATTATAGTAGACTCAGACATACAGCACTTCCTGCTCTGGCAGAAAGTCCAGCAGACGCCTTTCTCTCTCGTTGACATTTGAGGGAGAGAGAAAGTTGAACGAGGAGCACTACCCTGTTACCTGGATCCTGTTACCTGGACCCTGCTTGTCAAGACCACACCAAGCACTTGCTTGTTGCAAGTTTTTTGCTAGAGCAGTGGAATTCACTTGGCGGACCGCAATCCGGACTGCCGAGTGGTATTGTTTGGACCCCAGTACACAGGGCCCACGGAACGCCAATGGTTATCTGATTTTGATGGAAACTGAACTGTTCAGTCCGCTGGTAGAGCAGCACCATACGAATTGCATGAGTCATGCCTACCGCTATTTATTCTTCCTATATGCACTCCGAATTTTAAGAAAAAACTTGGTATTTTCCACCAATTAAACCTTGTCATTGTAATAAAAGTTTGCCCGGTTAACATTCGGCATTAATTTACTAAATATTTCGAAATACTAACTCTGGTTTTTTGACACGCGCACGGTATCTAGAGAGCCGAAAGCTTATACCCAGGCAAAAAGTTTTCAATCTAACGGAATTCATGGTATAAATTCAGGGATTTTTTTGCTGACGACGGTGCAGTAAAAGGGTCATCTAGAATATTTTCGTATTTATACTTTACTTTTCGAAAATTATAATTATAGGAATAGAATATACAGTAAATAAATAAAAATCTCCGAATGTATAAACTACAATCCAAAGAAGTCAATCCGGTGGGACATAAGAACCTACAGCTCTTAGACATTGCTTCGAGTCACTGCTTCAGCATGGCTGTCCTTTCAATAACTCACCTCACGCACTACACGCACGCGTGCACGGGTTAGGTTTCGGTGTTGGCAGGAGTTTTGTATCTCATTTTCCCAGTAAATTTGTCTCACATTGGAGTGGAAAACATGCCATGCAATTAGTCTCTTGAAGGAGTCTCTATGATGCTTCATGTTCATAATTGTACTTTTTTCGTTTGTAAATACTTTCAAGACGCTCGTACTACTCGTTACTAGGCTTTGTGTTCATACAAATCCTGTGTATATATAATTTAGATATACTATTATGCGCACGTAACCGAGGTTAGCACATGTGTGTGGTCCATCATGGGACTTGAATAGTGCATTCATTGATACGATATAGCTATAAAAGAACTATACATTTAACGATGAAATTTCAAGACCATAAAAATAACCACGTTAAAATCGGCCGAGTTGAGAAAGCGATTGATTCTACAGGTTCCACATATCAAATGATAACGATCCTGACATATGCTGCGACGCCGTCTACCCTATTCCTAGGATGGTGAGCAAGAATTACTAGCACTAAATCAGAACTCACCTTCTGGTTTTTGCCGATGCGTTCCTGCACCCACTGCTGGGCCACCTCGTAGCTCACACCCACGGCGATGAGCCCAAGCTTCCCGCGGCGCTTGATGAGCTGGTCTGGCTTCACCACGAGTTTCTGGTGAGTGCGAAACCTCAAGTTAGAAATGTTTGGCTTCACCACGAGTTTCTGGTGAGTGCAAAATCTCAAGTTAGGAATGCTAGCACGTACAAGCTGAACTGAATTCGAGGGTTTCTTAGGATTATTTGGCCGTTGTCGTCATAATCAATGATTATTTGGCCGTTGTCATTATCAATGATTATTTGGCCGTTGTCGTCATATCAATGATTATTTGGCCGTTGTCGTCATAATCAATGATTATTTGGCCGTTGCCCAAAGGTCAAGAAGCAATTTCAGTTGTTAATAGCTTCATTAATATTGATCAATATTTTAAATTTTAATACAAATGAAGTATATACTGTACATTGATATGAACTAGCTGATTTTTAGCACATTTCATATGAAAGATGATACTTATATGAATAACACGCATGCTTGTGTTTGCAAATATATATTTCTATTTTCCGATGCTCAATTTCTTCTAATTTATAGTCAACTTCTTGACTACAAGAATGTGTTCAACAGGATTGGTCATGGAGCTCAACTCAGAAATGAAACGTTCATAATCGTAACTATTTATTTTTCATCAATAATTTTTTTAGAATGTAGTTATTATACAATATATCTTCAATACATACGTGCAGAAGGTCCAACGCAAGACGCTTCAACCACGCAAGTGGTACATCAAAAGGAAAAAACACGACCATTTAAAAAAAAGTAACCCTCAATCACCTTTTCCGAAGCATTGCAAGTTCTGTAATGATCAGCTAGCAATGCCTCAGAAATTGGTTTATGTCACGCAAAGTATTGATAAAGACAGATACTATATATCAGTACTGAAGTTGGACTGAAGTATCAGCGTCCATAAAAGCTTTTTCTCACATCTGCACCAAATGTTTAATCGGTCAAAATCGGAGCGAAGATTTCAATCAAAATTTTACAATTCCTCCATTTATCAGCTTAACGGCACAACCCAAAGAGCGTAGGAATTTCATTTATTCCTGAGGAGTTCCAAGGCTTTCATAAATATGAAAAACGACTTCATTCAGCACATTCCCCAAAGACAGCTAAAGAATTCTCATTAACAAAGCAGAGTTACATTTGTTCTCTTAGCTCTTTTGAATTGTCAAGTCTCAGACGCTAAAGAAGTCAAGTTCTCTCCTGGAATCAAGGAGCTGCAACCACCACAGCCCATGCGACTTACGTCAACACGCGATATTAATGAAACGCCATCATGAATGTTCGATACCATCAAAATTCCTATTCTAATCGGTAACAATACAGAGAAAATGAATGCCCATGGCATCAACAAATTTGACCGACCAGTCGTAAGCTTTTAGATAATTCTTTATTCTACGATAGAAAAAGTGAGGCCTTCTTTACCCAACACCTCAAATGAAATAAGCACTTGCTCATGTTCAACGATTTCAATGTGAATAAATTTATTTCGTATCTTGATGATGGGTAAAAGCACCTAATGGATTCCATTCAAGTATTTTCCAACGCAACGACATAGTTTACGTAAATATTGCATAGCATAGTTAATAGTTCACGTATCTATTACAAGAAATAATAATGAACGTTAAAGCAATAATCTCCTCTATAACAGCAGGCAAGTTTTTTCTCCTTAGTCTCATCAGGACCATCATTTTTCACTGCTTTTCATAGTTTATGCATTGTTCTCTCTCCAGCTAATTGTAGACCATCAGCTTGGTCGACTAGTGAGCGAACTCGCTTGCGATGCGAGAAGACCCGGGTTCGAGGCCCGCTGCCGCGGTGGTCAGTTTATGTATGACCATCGCTTGGCTAGAATTACGGCATAGGACTTGGGTACCAACCCAAGAATGGGCCATAAGGCTCGTTCCTATCGCCTCATTCTATTCTATTCTAATTCAACAGGAACTTGGCGTCTCTTTTCATCTTTTGAGTCGTAGGCATAATTCCTTTACTTGTGTATACGTGGGCAGCCTTGAACTTTAGATGCACATGTCTCTATGGTGATAGTTAACTTTTTTTATGTACTCAGAGTGAATTCTAGGCATACATTCATATG